>PVKS010029754.1:0-25069 GCA_004027875.1 Aplodontia rufa | reverse complement strand
AGATGTACAATGGTAGTGCACTAATGAAAACATAAAAAGCTTAAATAAATGTTCAAATTTTTTAAAAAACTAAATGAATGTTGGAATAATTTAAAAATTAAACTGAATTAATCTGATTAAAATGTTTGGTATATATTTATTCTAATTCATATTTTCCCTTCATTTTAATTAGTAACCCTCATATAGAAGAAAATATCTTTCAAAAGAGGGCATGAAACATTATTTAATCTTTTACATTTACTTTAATTTCCGTTTTAGATGAAAAAGTACTCAAACTTTGAAAAATTTTATTGGCACCTTATAATTATACGTAATTGTGGGATTCATTGTGATATCTTTGTACATGTATGTAACAAAATTGATCAGTTTCATTCCTCATTGCCTCTCCTTTCCCTCCCTCCTGCCTTTTCCTAATCCCCTTCCTCCACCCCATGGTCTCTCTTCTATTTTCATGAGATTTCTCTTTTCCTTTTCTGTCTCTTTCACATATGAGAGAAAATATATGACAATTAAAAATTTTAATAATCACTATATTAGAATATTCCTTAGAACAATGCCATGTCTCTAGGTCCTAGGGAAGCAGGAAGAAACTATTGCCAAAACCAGTAAAAGACAGGAAATAATTAAAATCAGAGCTGAAATTAATGAAATAGAGATTAAAAAATCACAAGGAAAATGTAACAAATAGTTGATTCTTTGAAAAGATAAATAAAAATGATGAACACTTGAAAAGGAGATTTCACTATAGAAATTTCTGAAATCCAGAAGATCATAAGAGACAATTTTGTAAACTTATATTATAATAAATTAGACAATTTTCTAGACACAAATGGTCTGCTGAAATTTAAGCAAGAGGATATAGAAAGCCTAAAGAGATGGATATCAACAATGAGTTTGAATCAGGAATGAAAAGTCTTCTAATAAAGAAAAGCATAGAACCAAATGGATTCTCAGCTGAGTTCTGCCAGATCTTTAAAAAAGTAGTAATGCCAATCCTCCTCAAATTATTCCATAAAATAGAAAGTGAGGAACACTGCCAAATTCATGCTATGAAGTCAGTATCACCCTGATACTAAAACCAGAGGGGCTGGAGTAGGTGGCTCAGCAGTTGCAGCACTGGCCTGGCATGTGTGAGGACCCAGGTTCAGCACCACATACATAATCAGTGTTGTAGAAGCAAAAGGCAGATAAAAAAATAAATAAAATTGATTCTCTCTTTCTCTTACTCATTCTCTCTCCCTCCCTTAAAAAAATAGTTAAAGACACAAGCAAAGAAAACCTATAGACAAATATCCTCAATGAACACAGGCACAATATCCTTAATAAAATATTACCAATGCACATTCAAAAGCACATTAAGAAGATTCTACATCATGATCAAGTTTGTTTCACCCCAGAAGTTCAAGGTTGGTACAACAAAGGCAAATCAACAAATGAAATCATCACAGAAATAGAATTAGGGACAAAAATTACACAATCATCTCAATAGATAGATGCAGAAAAAGCTTTTGACAAAATCCAGTATCCATTCATATTAAAATCATTGAAGAAATGAGGGATAGAAACAACTTATCTCAACATTATCAAGGCTATCTATGACAAACCCAAAGCCATCGTCACGCTGAATGGAGAAAAACTGAAAGCATATTTTACGATGTTCCCTTTCACTACTCCTATTCTAACTCCTATTCTATATAGTTCCTGATACTTTAGCCTGTGTAGTCAGGCAATATAGGGAAACTAAAAGGATACAAATAAAAAAGTAAGAAGTGAAATTAATATGCTTGCTGTTGACATGATCCTGTATCTAGAAGCCCCCAAAAACTTCAAGAAGACTTGTAGAGCTGATAAATTCAGCAAAGTAGCAGGATACATGGTCAACATAGAAAATCAATAGCTTTCCTACACTCCAATAGTGAGTCTGAAAGAAAGAAATCAGGAAAAGAATTCCATTTACATTAGCCTCAGAACCCATCACCACCACCACCACAAAAACAAAGAACCAAAAAGCAAAAAGCCTTGGGATTAAATCTAACTAAGGAGGCAAAATACTTCTACAATGAAAATTCTAGAACACTGAAGAAAGAAATTTAAAAAGACCTTAGAAGAAGGAAAGACTCCACATACTCTTGAATAGACAGAATTAATATTGTCAAAATGGCCTTATTAAACAAAGTGATCTACAGTTTCAATGCAAACCCTATCACAATAATAATGCCGTTCTTCATGGAAGTAGAAAATAACCAGTCCTACAATTCATATGGAAGAATAAAAGAGCAAGAAAACTAAAGCAATATTGAGCAATAAAAGTAGTGCTGGAGGCATCAAAATACCTGACTTCAAATTATACTACAGAACTACCAGAACCAACAAATGGCATGGTATTGGAATCAAAATGGATAAGAACAATGGAACAGAATAGAAGACACAGAGAAAATTCGTGTAGATATAATCTGATCCTTGATAAAGGTGCCAAAAACATATGTTGGAAAAAGACAGCCTTTTAAACAAATGCTGCAGAGAAGACTGGATGCCCATGTGTGGAAAAATAAAGCTAGATCCCTATCTCTCACCCCACATAAAACTCAAAAGTGGATCAGAGATGTAGGAATTATACTAGAAACACTAAAAATGCTAGAGGAAAATGGGTCAACACTCTAACATATTGACCCAGACATTGATTTCCTTAATAAGACTCCTAAAACTCAATAAGTAAAACCAAGAATGAATAAGTGGGATGGCATCAATTTACAAAGTTTCTGTACAGCAAAAGAACCAAATAAAAGCATGAAGAGAAAGTCTGTAGAATGGCAGAAAGTCCTTCCTACTAATGTTTCAACAGAAGATTAATATTTAGGCTATAAAGAACTGAAAAAACACAGAACCTCACAAATAACCCAATCAATAGCTGGATAAATGATTTGAATAGATATTTCTCAAAATAAAAAATACAAATGGCCAACAAATATATGAAAAAAAGGTTTAAACTCCTTACTTATCAGGGAAATGCAAATCAAAACTACACCGAGAGTTTATCTCACTCCAGGTAGCAGGACAGCCATCAAGAATATAAGAGATAATCATTGTTGCAGAGGATGTGAAGAAAAGGTACACTTTTAAATTGTTAGTAGAGGTACACTTTTAAATTATTGGTAGTAGTACAACCACCTTGGAAAGCAGTATGGAGATTCCTCAAGAGACTAAGAATGGAACCATACTACAACCCAGTTATCCCACACCTTGTTATTTATCCAAAATAATTAAATCATTGAACCATAGTGATACATGCACACCCATGTTTATAGAAGTCAAGTTATGGATCCAGCCAGCTATTCATTAATAAATGGATGGTTAAACAAAATGCGGTATATATACATAATGGAGTGTTACTCAGCCATGAATAAGAGTGAAATTGTATTGTTTGTGGGAAATGGATGGAACTGGAGAACATCATGCTAAATGAAATAAGCCAGACTTTGAAAATCAAGGGTCCAATGTTTTTTTGTCATATGTGAAAATTAGTGAGAGAGAGAAAATAAGGAATTAAAAAAAGGAGATTTCATGAAAACAGAAGGGAGACCAATAGAGTAGTGGAAGGGGATGGATAAGGAGGGAGGAGGAAAGGGTGTGGGGAAGTACTGGGGAACTTAATTTACCAAATTATGCTATGTCTGTGTACAAATACACCACAGTTCATCCTGCTTACATGCATGTGACTAAAATGCACTGATTAAAATAGTCATCATCATCATCCTTGCCATCACTGTAGTAGTAATAGTAATGGAAGGAAGATCAGTAGGGTAGAGAAAGTAGATCAGGAGGAGGGAGGAGAGGAGGAAAAGGAAAGCATTGCAGAATGAGACTGATCAGATTATATTATGTGCACATATGAATATAGCATAATGAATTCCGCAATCATGTGTGATTATAATGGGCCAATAAAAATAAATAAAAAATAAATAGATTTAACAATTGCAAAAAGTTTTAAAAATCCCTTGAGTGATCACTGAACAAAAGGCAAATACCTATCTTTATTATAATAATGTAATTAATGATTTTGTGGAAAACAAAATATAAGCTATTGAATTATCTATAATAATTTATGAAGTATAAGCTTTACCTTATTGTTTATCTATTCATCACTGGTGCATTGACTAAATATTCTAATACAGTACAAAAAATATTTGATTTCAGTCACCTGCTGCTTTACTGACTTTTAGTTATAGTAAAGCCATTGCTTTATATATAATTTTCTTTTTTGATATTAAGAAGGTATATTTTTTCATTTTTTCATCATGGTGACCCACAGCAGAGCTAAATGAAAAATCTCTCTGTGAATGGAGGATGCCAATGGTGGGAGAAGTGCCTTTCTGCGAGGTGGGTGAACAACAAAATTTCTCCCTAAATTCATAACTATCCAAATAAGGAAGTTTAGTGATACGGAGCTGTGGACAAGCTAAGTACAGGAAATCCCAAACAATAATTTTCTAGTGCCAGCTACCCCAGCAGGCTGGGGACTTGCCCTAGAGGAGAGAAAGCTGTGCATACGTAAATACAGAAACTCAGACACAGTGGTGAGTGCTCAGCAGAGGCTGGGTGCAGGGCTCTGGTACTCCTGGGCTGCGGCAGAGGGACAGCTTTAATACACGCAAATTAGAGTCCCCTGAATCTGATCACGCAAAGAAGTGGGGTGGGGACCACCATTTTGAATCCTCCCAGAGGGTGGGACAGGAAACCACTTTGAGAACAGTGAACTCAGAACTACCAGATTCAGATTGGAACAGGGAGCTCAGACCAGAGGAGCAGCTCCAGGTCCCCCAGTGTTTTGACAGTCTGCCGTGGGGGTTGGGTGGGCTTGGTGGACTCTTCCTATTGGTCCAGCTACTTGCATTTAAAGGCTTCCTGTCCACCCCATTACATGCCAATCTGAGGGTGGAGTAGTGACCAGTATTATGCTCAATAGGACCTAAATAGCCCCCCCCCCCGCCCCGGGGGCGGGGGATCAGCCTGCAGGTCCAGCAGATACTGCCTGAAACTCTCGGGCAGGCCAGAGGCTAGTGTCAACTTCAGCAACCTATGAACAGAAGGAGCAGCCTGGCTTCAGTGATTTCCTCTACCTTCAAACACATAGGTCCTGGGCATGCCAAGTGGGACTGGGCTTTCATGTCCCCTAGTGGTTGCATTTGAGACCTCCACAAACACTGATCTAACTCTTCTTCACTCCTGCCTCCCCTTGCTGGGGTTGTGAATACTCCATGCATCATCTCTTAGGGCAAGTAGGAACCTCAAGACATCCAAGAGTGGGGTAATAATGGTCCCAGGTGAGCTCAGTTTAGGCCGGCTGCTCTCCTTGGAACAGCAAGAGTCCCTTACAGCTGCACCAGGATCCACAGGACTCCCAGCGGCTCCTGGGTCCCTGGCTGAAGTGGGACAAAAGTTTGGGCAGGCAGACACCAAATTTCCCGAGTGCAACTTTGGTGGCCCTGACGTCTGTTCTCACAGGAAGCAGGGAAGGTGAATGTTTGCAACCCCTCTACAGGAGAAAATTACTGGGAGGCCTCCCAAGAATCTCACTGTCAGCTAAGAACACCAAAATTCATTTCCTCCAACAAACTCAACTGGTAAGTGACTGCACCTAGAAGTTAGTTATGAATACATACCCTCACTGTACATTTTGACCTTGGCAGTAATAATTCATAACCTTCCCAACTCCTTTTTTTGTTGTTGGTGTTGTTGTTGTTCTTGGAATTGGTGTTCCTTGGTGTATGTATTTTTTTGTTTGTGTAGTTGTTTGTTTTTTTACTGTCACTGTGTTTTATTGTGTTTGTCTGCTGTGTTCATATTACTGGGGTTTGACCTGTGGTTGTCTGCAATATTGCAAACTAGTGCTCAGTCTCTTTGGGTTGAAAAGACCCCCAGTCTCTATTACTTTCTTCTTTCCTTTACTCTGTCAATTCTTAAACCGCATTCTGATCTCTCTCATCCTCCCTAAAAATCATTACCCCGCTCTCATCCCATTTCTATCTTTACCTTATTTTTAGCAGAATAGCCTACATCATCTCTACTAATTGTAGCTCTACATCCTAACTCACAAGTTCTACAGTACCTTCTTACCTCATTCACTTTGCTCTCTAGACTTTTTTTCTCCTCACCTACAGAGGTCCTGGTAAACTGAAGTGAATGCCATACTTGAAAATGAGTGTTTGCTTGCTAACCAAGTATAGTGTGAGAGCTCTAATGAAAGAAATCTTCTAATCTGATGGCTCCTATAGGTGCTAATCAACACTGTAACAGCCACAGTGGATGTTGTCTGTTGTGTGCATTGGTTGCACTTATTGACTTCTACCTCCTATCCCCCGAGGTATTGGAAAACCTAAAGGTCCACAATCCTTCACAGATTGGGGTGCCAGCCATTGAACTGTGCTACCCAAATTGTAGCCCAGCCCAAATAATCAAAGAGATAAAAAGCTCCAATACTGTCAGCAAAGCCCCCAAGAGTATTATTCAGTGTCGGACATCAAGCCACAATCCCTGTAACTGAAAATGAAGAAAAAGGGAAGCAATCCTCCACCTCAAATCCACAGCTCTCCATCCAAGGAGTCCATGGTCAGGGTCCTAGATGAAAACCTAGAAACATCTATCAACAATATGATTAATAATTCAATCAAAGAATTAAAAGAAGATTTAAGGAAAGAGATAAGAGAGCGATTTCAGGAGATGAGAGACCACATAAATAAAGAGCTACACATTCTGAAAAAAAAGATGTAGCAGAGCTCTTAGAACTGAAAAATGCTGTCAACCAAATCAAAAGCTCATTGGAAGATACTAATACCAGAGTAAACTCAGTGGAAAATCGAACTTTGTCTCTTGAAGAATTAACATCAGACAACGAGGACAGGCTGACCAACGTTGAGTTCGAGGAGGACAGACAAGAAAAGAAGCTTATTGAGCATGACCAAGACTTCCAAGTAGTATTTGAAGAGATGAGAAGAAATAACATGAGAGTAATTGGTATTGAAGAAAACATTGAACAACAAACAAGTGGTATTAAGAATCTTCTGAGTGAAATTGCCAAGGACAATTTTCCCCATATCAGAATTGATCCAGAAAATCAAATGCAAGACACGTATAGGACACCAAGCAGACCTAACCAAATGAGAAATTCACTGAGACACATCATTTATAAATGAATAACAGAGAAATCAAGGAAAGAATCCTGAATGTAGCAAGGGAAAAACACCAAATCACATTCAGAGGCAGACCAATAAGGATTACTATGAATTTCTCAGATCAGACAATAAAGGCCAGGAGTGCATGGAATGATATATCTCCAATTTTGAAAGAAAATAATTTTCAGCCAAAGATACTATACCTTGCAAAACTCAGCTTTAAATGTGATAGGGAAATTGAATACTTTAATGATAAATTCAAGCTAGCAAGGTAAATGAACACAAAGCTTGTGCTACAGAAAATTCTCAAGGACATACTTCATTCAGAGGAACACACAAATGACTTCCAAAACCCATAAACAGAAGAAAGTCAATAATCACAAAACACACTAAATGATATCCAAGATGGTGCAAAACACAGCAATAACCACAATGTTAGGGACCCAGAATCCCATATCTATTTTAACTCTGAACGTGAATGGACTCAATGCCCTAATCAAAAGATACAGATTGGCTTACTGGTTCAAAAAACAATATCCAAAAATATGCTGCCAACAGGAGACATACCTCACAATAAAAAATAGACACAGACTGAAGGTAAAAAGTTTGCAAAATGTCTAACAGGCTTGTGGCCCAGAAAAGCAAGCTGGCGTTGTGATCCTTATATCTGACAAAGTTAATTTTGACCAAAAACAAATCAGAAAGGACAAAGAAGGTCACTATTTCATAGTAAAAGGAACAATTCATTAAGATGACATAATGATAGCTAACATTTTTTCCCCCAATTACAACCCTCCCAAATATATGGAAAAAGTACTCAAGGACATTAAACACCTGATCAATCTCAACACAATAATGCTGGGGTACTTTGATACACCATTATCAATAATAGAAAGATAATCAAAGCAAAAAATTAACAGAAATCTCTAATCAAAACAACTGTATAAATCAACTGGAATTAACAGACATTTACAGAACATTCCATCCCAAATTGACTGAGTTTACCTTCTTCTCAGCAGCCTCATGGATCCTTCTCCAAAATAGACCACATCCTAGTCTACAAAGCTAACCATAACAAATATAAAAAAGTTGATACAGTCTCATGTCTCCTGTCAGTCCAGAATGGTATGATCTTAGCAATTAACAACAAGAAAAACAACACAAACTACTCAAATATTTGGAAATTGAATAATAGCCTCTTAAATGTAGAATGGATAAAAGAGGTAATAAGAAAAGAAATCAAGAATTTCTTAGAAACAAATGAGAATGATGAAATAACGTATCGAAATCTCTGGGATAGTATGAAAGCATTCTTAAGAGGTAAATTTATAGCACTGAATGCCTTCATCAAAAAGCAGGAAAGAAACCAAATAAATAGTCTTATGCTCCAACTCAAATACCTAAAAAGAGAGGAAAAATCCAATCCCAAACCTCATAGAAGACAGGAAATAACTAAGATCAGAGCTGAAATCAATGAAATTGAGAACAACAACAAAAAAAAATAGTACAAATTATCAACAAAACAGAGTTGGTTCTTTGAAAAAATAAACAAGATTGGCAGACCTCTTGCCAACCTCACCAAAAGAAAGAATGAAGAGAAGAAAATCAACAAAATCAAAGACAAAAATGGATATATCACCACTGACTCAAACAAAATCCAGATTTTTAGAACTTATTTTGAAAAATTATACTCTGCCAGTTTGATAATCTGGAAGAAATGGAAAAATATCTTGCCACATATGATATTCCTAAATTAACATGGGAGGACATTGAAATTCTAAACCAACCAATCTCAAGTAGTGAGATTGAAATAGCAAAGGCCTTCCAAAAATGAAAAGCCAAGGACCTGACAGATTCATGACAGAATTCTATCATACCTTTACAGAAGAATTAACACCGGTCCTCTACAAGATTTTCCATGAAATTCAAAGGGTGGGAAGCCTCCCAAACACTTTTCATGAAAAAAATACAACACTGATACCAAAACCCAACAAAGACACAAAAAGAAAATTATAGACCAATTTCCCTGATGAACATAGACACAAAAATCCTTAATAAAATTCTAGATACCTGGATCCAAAAATACATCAAAAAGATAATACATCATGATCAAGTGGGCTTATCACAGGAATGCAGGGCTGGGTCAACATATGCAAATCAATAAATGTAATTCACCACTTAAACAGATTTAAAAATAGAAATCATATAATCATCTCAGTTGACAAGGCCTTTGATAAAATTTAACACCCATTTATACTTAAAACTCTGGAGGATCAAAGGAAGACACTTTAATTTTGTACAAGCCATTTATGACAGACGCATAGCCAATATTATGCTTAGTGGAGAAAGACTGAAAGCATTCCCATTGAATTCAGGAACAAGACAAGGATGTCCACTTTCATAATTCTTATTCAATGTAGTCCTTGAAACCCTAGTCAGAGCTATTAGACAAGAGAAGGAAATCAAAGGAATTCAAACAGGAAAAGAGGAAGTCAAGATGTCTCTATTTGCTGATGACATGATCCTATACCTAGCAGACCCAATAAGCTCATCCAGAAGACTCCTAGAGCTTATAAATAATTTCAGTAAAGTGACTGCTTATAAGATCAACACTCATAAATCATTAACTTTCCTATACTCCAGCAACAATTCCACTGAAAAAGAACTGTGGAACTGTGTCCCATTCACAATTTCCTCAAAAAGAATAAAATACTTGGGCATCAATTTAACAAAGGATGTAAACAACCTCTACAATGAAACCTATTGAATATTAAAAAAAAGAAATTGCAGAAGATCTGTGTAGATGTTAAAACAGTCCATGTTCTTGGTTAGGCAGAATCAGTATAATCACAATGGCCATTCACTGAAAGCCCTGTATAGATTCAATGCAATCAAGTTACCAATGACATTCTTCATGGATATAGAAAAAGCAATTCTTAAATTCATATGGAATAACAGAAGGCCCAGAATAGCCAAAACATTGCTAAGCAAGAAAGAGGTAGCAGGATGTGTCACAATTCCTGACCTGAAATTATACTATATGGCTACAGGAACAAAAACAGCATGGCATTGGTATCAAAACAGAAATGAAAACCAATGGAACAGACTAGAAGATACAGAGACAAATCCTCGAAATTTTAATCATCTGATAATTGATAAGGTGGGCAAAAGAATAGTGTGGAAGTAGGACAGCCTGTACAACAAATGGTACTGGACAAACTGGACAGTCATTAGCAGACAATTGAAATTGGATCCTTCTCACCCTGCACAAGAATCAAATAAAAATGGTTCAAGGATCTGGAAATTAAACCAGCAACTATACAATTGCTTGAAGAAAAAATAGGATCAACACTCCACAACACAAGTGTCAGCTCCAACCTTCCTTAACAAGACTACCATAGTGCAAGAATTAAAGCCAAGAATAAATGAATGGGATGCCATTAGACTAAAAAACTTCTGCACAGCTAAAGAATTAGTCAAGAGTGACAAGGGAGAACCTACAGAATGGGAGAAAATCTTTGCCTGCTACACCTCGGACAGAGGGTTAATATCCAGAATATACAAAGAACTCAAAAAACTGAACACCAAAACCACAGATAATCCAATCAATGAATGGGCTAGGGAACTAAATAGAAATTTCTCAACTGAGGAAATCCAAAAAGCCCAGAAATATATGAGAAAATGCTCTACATCACTGGCAATCAGAGAAATTCAAATCAAAACTTCACTGAGATTTCATCTCACTCCTGTCAGAGTGTCAAAAATGAAGAATATGAACAATGACAGATGCTGGAGCAGTTGTGGGAAGAGAGGAACATTTTCACACTGTTGGTGGGACTGCAAGCTTGTACAGCCACTCCAGAAAGCAGTATGGACACTCATCAAAAAACTAGGGCTGGAACCACCTGATGACCCAGCAATCCCACTCCTGGGTCTTTTCCCAAAAAAACTAGAATCGGTGTACTACAGAGAGACAACTTCATCAATGTTTATAGCAGCTCAATTTACTATAGTTAAACTATGGAACCAAATCAGATGCCCCTCATTGGACTAGTGGATTCAAAAACTATGGTACATATATACAATGGAGTTCTACTATGCCGTTAGAGGAAATAATACTATGGCATTTGCAGCCAAATGGATGTAGATGGAAAAAATTATACTGAGTGAAATATCCTAAAGTCAGAGACTCAAGGGGTGAAAGTTGTCTCTCATATGTGGAAGCTAGAATACAATTGGAAACAGACTGAAAGTTGGCTAAGCTAATAATAACCTCAACATGGGTGAATTTTTACACGAGCAGGGAGAACCTTGCCTATGATGCTGGGGGATGAAAGGAGGGTGGCAGGGAGGGGGTTGGAATTAGGAGGGTTATCAAGGCAGCTGGAGGGAGGGAGTAGGGCAGTTATCAACCCAGTGGGGAACGTTCTACTTCCATGAGAAGCCCAACTAACACAGGGGTAAAGTAGTAGAAACATGGCATTGGGGGGAACTCAAATGGGGGAGATCATGAACTGGCATCAGCTTTGCTCTGTCAATATCCATGTGTTCATGAATGTGTGGCAGCGATTCCCTCCTATATGTAAGACTATGTTAAATTAATAAAAAATAGAAATAAAAATAAAACAGAAGGTATATTTTTCAAGGTGGAAATGTGTTTATTTCATAGCTGTTTAGCTGTACCTTTTATGAGAAAATATTTAGATAAATATTACACATATCTACATTTGTCAACCTGACTCCCCTTCCCTCAAATGTTAGCTGTGGTTCTAGACTGAGGCATCATAGAGCATCCAAAAGGAAGCACTGAATTTCATTACCTAACGAATTCTAGAGATGACTATACGGAAATATCTTTTATGGCTGTATAACAGTAATTGCTTCCTCCATAGTGACCTCATAGAACTTGACTCCTGCAGTTTTTCTATTTCTGTTGTGGTTCCATATTTAAAGTGGCTTGATTTCCGAAGTATCGAGAGCTACTCTTGTTCCTCTTGTCTACAGAAGCTTATCCTCTTGTAGTATAACTGCATCAAATACTGATGCAGAGAACAAAACAGAATTAGAGGGCGAAATTGATACTCTTCTAAGAAAAAGCATTGTGGGAAAAATTAGAAATACTTTAAAATTGTCATTGTACCTAAAACTAGGCTTATGTTTTATGTCATTTTAGGGATGAACATATTTATATACTATTTCTATGCAAAAATGTTATGCACCTACTTACTGTGATATTTACATAAAAAAGGAAGCCTCATGGATGGATTACTAACTGTCTTATCCTAAGAGGCATGCCTCATACTGTTATTATGTGTATTCAAGATAAAAATACATTCAAAATGCATTCTTTACAGAATTTATAGTATAATTTCAGTTCTATTTTTTCCTTGTAAGTACTTTAAAGTAAAAACAGAGCTTTTAGTACTATCAAAAAATACATCTGTGAGAATGTGCTTACGTCTGCGTTGATGTCGAAGTTAGCTGAACTTTCTTCTCCTTACTCTTGTCAGTGAGATTGATCCAAAGTGTTTTATTTTTTTTCCTAATTTGTTCGACATAGTCTTACATATTGGAGGGAATCGTTGTTACATATTCATGCATACATGGATATTGACAAAGTAAGTTGAGGCTGATCCTAGTCCAAGATCTCCCCACTTCATCCATTGACAAAGTGTTTTAGATGTGAACCATGATCCTTGCCACTAGGAACTCTTGACTTTTCTCCCTGGAACCTGAGAACAAGTGTTTTTCTCTCTTCTTTCTTTGCTCTTCCAATTCTATAAAAAGACTCCTGATGAAGGGACCAGTTTAATAACTGGGAATTGAGGTGATCCCTCCTCGCTGTTTCTAGACTTACTCCCGAAAGATAAAACATGATTATTATTATCATTATTATTATTATTTTTTTTTTTGCTAAACTGATCCTTTAAATGATAGCTGCTGCCTTTATGGGAAGATGCCCTTGACTCTTGATGACTCTACCATATTATCTCTTGGACAAACACCTGTTCAGGTGTCTCAGCTGCAATACTTTAATTTTCTAAGAATCTAACAGTCTATAAAATGTCTTTGCCTGCAATGTTGATTCTATCAGACTTCCAGAAAGCATGAGTTATAAATGCTTGATGCCTTTTGACATTCTTAATAAACAAATGAGTATATTGAAGAGTGGAATCTCATGATATTTTGTGTCTATGGAGCTGTATTATAAGTTTCAAGTGCTGATGATTAACTTGGAGAAATTTATGAAGTAGTCCAAGGCACTTACTGTTTATCAAGATCACCTATACAGCTTTTAAAAATTCAAATTCCTGGGCCCAGTGTTTAACTACCAAATACAGATTGGTGCTGGTGGGGTGGTGAGACAGAATGGGGGCATTGTAACTTATGCTGCATACAATTGACTTGGCTCTCCACATGCCTGCTCTGGTCTTTTTCCTCTCCTCTGTACCCAGGAGGCTGATCTGTAGGAAAGTTACCGTGCATCCTTGTCTTCCAGCTTACAGGTGTTTTCATTAGAGGGGGTCTTAGCTATAAACAGGAGGGAGGAGGGAAGTGAGTCTGGGTATTTATCCTCGCTGTCCCCTTCCCTCTCTTCAGTCTATTATAGTTGGCTACCCCCTCCTAAAAGTTCCATCACAGTGGCTCTCCCCTGCTTTCTGTTCTATGTCGTGGTAACTGGGCTTTCTTTTATGATTTTCTTATGCTTTGAACATATGTTTTAAAATAATTCCTTTATTATATTCTTAATTTACTTGATTTGAGATTATCTCTCTCTCTCTCTCCCCCCCCCCACTGTCTTCTCCCTCTCTGCAAATCCTCATATGGAGATTAAAATATTCATGTAAAATTTGCAATATATCTTTGGATATAACACATTGCTGTATCTTATGAGTACACTGAGTTTACTTAGAATGATATTCTGTATATACTTTCAGTTAGTGAACTTTTAAAAATGGTAACTTTTGAATTAAAATTTATTCTACCCAGTTTAAGTGTATACTTTGATGAGTTTTGAAATAGTATATCCCTGTGTAATTACCTTGACAATCACCTTAAACAACATTTTCATCATACCAAAAATTTATCTTCCTTGCCTAGCTTCTCCCCATATCGGTCCCATGTAAGACATGATTTAATTTCTGTCACTACAGATGACTTTGCCTGTTTTAGAATGTTGTATAAATGGAAGTATATACTCTTGTGTCTCTTTATACTCATAATCATGGTTTTGAAATGCATTCTCATTGTTGTGTCTATCTGTGGTTTATTCATTTTTTACTATTTAGCAGTATTCTAATGTATGGATATACTGCAATTTAAATAAAGCTGATATGAATATTAATGATTATCCTTCTGTTCATATATGTTTTCATTTTTCTTGGGTAAATATCTGAGAGTGGAATTGCTGGGTCATAAGGAAGGTATATATTTAGCTTTAAGTGAAATCTTTATTATATTGATCTTACAACCTTAAAAGTACTTATTCATTTACTTAAATTTTGTTTAACTTCTCCCAATTAATTCTTAATAGGTTTAAATTAGTAGAAATCTTGTTTGAATTTTCTTAAATTTATCTCTCCAAATTTTTTATGTTTGTTGATGATATTTTAAAGTTGTAATTTTTACAATTCCAATTTTTGTTTCTTGTTGATCTTTAGAAACACAATTGGCTTTTATACGCTAATCTTGGCACTAGTGACCTTGTTAAATTTACTTACTTTTTCAATCATTGTATTTTCTTTTGTGTATTCAATGGGCAAAAAATCATGCTAACTGCACATAATGCACAGTTTTATCTTTTTATTTTGTTCTTCTTATATTTTTTTTTCTTGCCTTATCATTTTGGCTTGAAATAAATGTTTTTTCAACACAATTGCTAATGATATCCTTGTCTTTCACTCAATTTTGGGAAGAGTGAATATTACACAACTGAATATTGGATTTTGGGAGACTTTATCACAGAAAGGAAGCACATTTTATCGTTACTTTTGTATGTCTTTGCTATCATGAATGAATTTCCATTAATCCTCAACCCCCTTTTTTAGGGCCAAGGACCAAACTCGGGGGCCTTGTGCATGCAAGTACTGTGCCACTGAGCTAAATCCTCAATCCTTCATTTTATTTTTAAGAAAGAGAGAGAGAGAGAGAGAGAAAGAACCAACTTTATTTATTTTTTCATCTTTTTTCTTTTTTCCAACACTGAGTTGTGTATGTGGTGCTGGGGTTCAAACCCAGGTATTCACGCATGCCAGGCAAGTGCTCCATCACCGAGCCACCACTCCAGTCCCTCAATTCCTCAATTTTTTAAGTAGATTTTTAAATCTACAGATTCATTAATTTTAAAAAGAACCTACTGTTATTCTAAGTCTCTGCCATCACTTGATAACGATTTAATTTGATGACCTTAGATTCATTTGTAGCTTTCCCCAAATGTTGGAGAAAACACTTACCATAGTGCTGAGTTAAAAAAAGGTTAATTCAATTTACATTTTATAATTTTTGTAAACTTTAGCATCACTTTCACTTTAAACTTTTTTTATGATGAATACCCCAAGACATGCTTAAACTCTCATACTGATTTATAGTTTCCATCTGTTATAATATATATGAGTTGCTTTATTTGCAGTGAACCTACATCTCAAATAATTATTGCATCTAGTTTTAGGACAAATAAGGTTAACAAAAACATGAGAACTATGTGTGGTCAAAAGCAGGAAGATGATAATTAGTAAAAATGAACTTTAGAAAATATAGATCTTCCTAGTTTTTACTTACATGCTTGTAATGTAAAATCCTTTATGTCTTCTGGGATCAATCTGTTGCCTATTCTCAGAGGTCACATTGTCTAGCAAGTGGGTTCTGAGGTGGAGATTAGATTGCAGGGGGTTTGTTAGGAATTCTGCATGTAAGGAAGTGAGGGAAGCTAAACTGGATCAGGGGAGAAGTTCTGATACAAATGCATTATAGCAGGTACCCTAGTAATCCCACTTCTAAAGCTGAGCTGGTCTCCACAGTGAACCCACCTGTGACAAGGGGTCAAGACTTAACCCTTCCCTGGATGAGCCATCGGATATGAGCTGCCTTCTGGAAAGGCATGCAACCTTCCATCAACGGTAGTGCTTGGAAAGGGACTGACCTAGGGAGTCAGTTGCTAGCATTTCCTGCAGCTGGGGAATAAGGACCTTACTCCTGAAAGGGAGATCTGGACAGCACACCACATCATCCATTAAACCTCGACATTGAGAAGATCTGACATCAAGCCCAATACCTTGAAATTGGGTTAATCCATTTTACTTGATAGTGTTTTGATTTTTTTGTGTAGTTCCCTACAACACTGTCATCTGAGCTATGATGGAAAGAGAAGGAAACTGGAGTTAGGAAACTGTTTTAGTTTCACGGCTGCCATTTTGCTGCTCTATGTACGCTGGTAAGCATAGTCGCTAAAGGAATCTGCATCTTGGTTTCCTGTTCTATTAAATAAAAAGAATAGTATCTTAAAATTTAAAAGCATGAGCAATTAATAAACTTTAGCTTACACTTTCCTTTTGTATTTTTGCTGATGAACTTTCCCATTGATATCTGCAGATTATTTATTCAGCTATTCCCAAACCCAAACTATAGAGTGACTTTTAAAATATTTGATTGCCCTGTTTCAGAAGTAGGGGATTGTGGATGGTTTGAAGTACCCCTGACTGTCTCAGTCTCACATAGACCTGACTTTCCAGTGATAGAAACTAAAAGGCGATAGCTACTTTAACAGAACACCTGCTTGCACAGTGTGACAAGTTCCACCTTTATGACCAGCATCACATTTAGTTTTGCCTTTATAGAAGGCTAAATGGACTTTGTAACTGATATTATCATTGTTCACTGATGCCTTTTTCTTGCATTCAAACCCAAATGTTAATATAAACAATGAGACAAATGGAATAATACATGCTAAAGAAGTTTCAGTTTCTAGAAAAAAAATGCCCTCTAAAAATTCCTTGCTGGACTGCCTAGTGGCTTTTCTCTGAAAAATCTTTTCCTAGTGTTGTAGATGCAGTGATCACTCTTTTCCAGTGAGACATATATGGTCATCTTTCTCTTTCTGTGGCATAGATTATCAATTCATAAGCAGTGGCTGTTTGAGGCTGAATTTTAACTTCTCATGGACTAAGCTTGATATTTTTCCTGTGGCTGATCCTTAAAGAACACAGTGAACACGGAGGCTAAACCTGGGTTCACAGGGTGACTGAAGTGAGGGAATCCCCCAAGATTAAATAATAGCTCTCAGTCTTCTTCAACCTTTGCTATGAGTGTGAGATGTGCTATATCTCCTAAAATCTACTACAATTCATTTTCTCCTCTCCTTTCCCTGCCCCTGAAATGACATTATGTGATTTCCTCTTGTATGCAAGTTAGTTAATAGCTAAATTCTGTCAAAATCAATTTGTGAATAAGTAAACACCTTGTAATAAATAACACACTTTCAAAAGCACATGTTTTTTGGATTGATCTAACACCATCCAATAAGCTCTGCCAATACCATTTCATGTTAACTTCTGTCATGTTTAAATGCACTTATAGGCTAATGGGGCAGTTTGTAATTTTGTTATACTTACACTATTACTCAAATATATGGCATATAACAAATAAACAAGAGGCGAAGGTATTCATATTGAATGTTCACCGAGGGCTTCCTCTCTTACTGCCCTCACTCACAGAAGCTACCCTGGGAGATGAATGTGCCAGGATAAGTTATCTGAGGCTCATAAAATCTTTTTCAGAAGATTGAAATAAAGTCAGTGCTTGCAGAAGACAAATCAATTGTGACATTTCTGAATAGAGTGCGATGCATTTAATTAGCACAAGACATACTGGCAAATGCTGAATTACCCAATAAATCACTGGATGCTGGAACCCATACAGAGCGGGGAATCAGCTGTCTTGTGAGATGTACAGCAAGTGATAATAGGGAGATCTGGCCATTTGTATTGTCACTTTGCCCCATTTTCTGCTAATTTTTTTTTCTATTTTTGACATTTGCACATGAGGCTTCTTTAATTATTCTAAACTATCAGCAAACTGTGAACCTACCTACATGGAGAATATCTTGCAAATATTTGCATTGGCAAAGGATGCTCACTGCTGTTGATGTGATATGGCAGAAATGGCATGTGAGGTCCTCCGTAAAGAGGCAGTAAGCACAGAGAAAAATCCCCAGCCCAAACACACTGAAACAGCAACTAACAGGGTCACTGTATTGCAGTCCTTTGCAAGTATTAAAGGTGTTACCTCAGTCATTTTTAAGTCTCACAAAGATATCTACCAGTTTAGGCAGAAAAAATGACTTACTTTAATGCTTGACACTTATAGTTTAAAATTTTTTTTTTAAATGTGGAACCTGGATGCTCCTTAAATCTATTTTTGAAATGTTACTGTTACAGAGCATTGGGGCTTAAATCCAGCATGCTGGCTATTGAGAATCTGGAAAAAAATTAATATGAATTCCAAATGAGTCTTATTGACTCTGGAAGACAAGGCAGAACATTTCCTCCAGGGAGGGATATTTTGTAGATAAATTGGCGATTGTGCTCGCAAACCTCTTATGGAGTGGCTTTCTATGGCAGAAACATCAAGACAGCTCACATCTTAAGCACCAGATCATACAAAAGACCCCTGCTGCACTCACTTCTGTGCCTTTGACACTCGGTTAAGTGGTGATATTTCAATGGTGGAGAGGAATAGATAGATGGTAGATCAGGGTGTAATGCTACTGACTAAGCAAAGAAGAGAGATGCAATGTATGGAGCTGAACAGTCTTTTATTTGTGAAAAATCTCAGGTCTGCAAAGCTGGACTCTGATGTTCCTGTTGGGTTGAAATTCAAGACCTATTAGTACCACACGTCTGAGGGCATGCCTGCCTGTCTCTTGGTGCTGGGGCTTCTAATCACAAAAGGGAAGGGGGAATTTCAGAATTACCTGGGAAGTCTTTTCCAATTATGCACAGTCCCATTCTTTCCTTTGCCCTGATATCCTTAAATGTGTACACAGAAGAGCTCTTCTTACTCAAAAGAATCTGTAGGAGTAGGGATACCAGCATAAATTTAAAAATAAAATCTGCAAGTGTCCAACAGTGTCTGGTACACATAGGGGATGGCTTTCCCAGGTCCATGTGGCTGGATCCTGCTGAGGTCAAACTTGTTAAACTGATTCTGTTTCCTTTGCCAGTGACTGGAGGAAAGGGGGTGTCATAGAGCTCTGACCAATAAAACATGCGGGGAAGTTTTCTAGACAGCTTCCAGGATACTTCAGCATTTTTAAATAGAGGCACACAAGGAGAAATGTCATTTTCTATCTGTGAATGAGTTGGAATGAGGAGAACTGAGCAAAGAGCAGGCCTGAGAACTAAAGCTAAAACCCTAGGATGAAGGGGTTAATAGGATGACCACATACAGGTTTGTCAGGGACCAACAAGGTTCCCAGGATATTTCTTTACTTTTTCCTCAGAATAGGGATAAAACTCAAGGCCTCATGCATGCTAGGCAAGTGCTTTACCTGTGAGCCACATCTCTAGCCCCTTTCATTTTTTATCTTTGAGACAGAGTCTTGCTAAATTCCCCAGACTGGTCTTAAACTTGTGATCTTCCTGTTTCAGCTTTCTGAGTAGCTGGGATTACAGGTGTGTACCACCATGCCTGGCTCCAGGACATCTCATTTTATGTGCAAAGGATGGGAACATCCCAGTAAACTGGGACAAATTTGAGTTGTTTTTTTTTCTTCCATAAAAATGTGTCCTTAATGACCAACATGGAAAGAATTCTACTCCACATAAAATCCTATGGAAAGGAGTGGCGTTGTAATAACAGGAAAATACTGTATTCTTCAATTTGCCACCTTTTGATTCCTCACAAACACAGTTGCGTGTGAGTGGAGGGAGTGTTGAGTGCTGACCTTACCCATGACTTTAGACAACCAGTTCCACTATCGATTTTGAACACAGGAAGAATAGAACTTCACACCAATAGAATTGCTTAATTTCCTAGATATCAGGACAATAGCAACTCTGGAAAAAGCCCTGGAGATAATTGGGCATTATAACATTTGGCAAAGTAAGTTCCCACCTACTGGATGATTTCTGTGAGTAATCTAAGATCCATTTCCAGTAAAATGTGCTTGATACCACTCAAGAAATGGGGAAATGCAGGTGCTGGTATTGGTCACAGGTTGACAGCACTCAGCTCTGTATGTCCCTTTGTCAGAGCTGGATGGGGGTAGACTTCAACACCTGGTCAACTGAGGTGCTGAATCAAAGGGACCTAGTGGAACTTTGGTCTATAACCAGTGATAACAGCCATCTCACATTTGGTGGGAAGATATGTAATTTTACTTTGTAGTTTGTGCAACTTCAATGGAAAAGATAAGCTATTTTTTTTTTTAAAGAGAGAGGGACAGTGAGAGAGAAAGAGAGAATCAATTTTGTTTAGATTTTCATATGGCTTTTGCTGGGGTTGGAACCCACCTCATCACGCATGCCAGGCAAGCGCTGTAACTGCTGAACCATCTTGCCAGCCCCCAGAGAAGCATTCTTAATCATTTTTTTAAAGATAGAAGGACAAAAAGAGAGAGAGAAACAAAGAGAATCAAATTTTATTTGTTTTTTCACATGGCTTTCATTGCTCTGACACTTTGTTGTATATGTGGTGCTGGGGTTTGAACCCATGTCATTGCACATGCCAGGCAAGCACCATAACTGCTGAACCATCGCTCCAGCTCCCAGATAAGCATTTTTAAAGAAATCCAAACTAAGATTTTCTTCTGAAAGGAAGGAAGGAAGGAGAAAGACTAAAAAGATAATATTTTCCCCACCGTTATTTGTTTTCATAAGTTGCTATTTTCTAATTATTAAGTTAATGACTTTTTTTTAAAGAGAGAGAAGGACAGTGAGAGAGACAAATAGAAAGAGAGAAGTAATTTTTTATTTAGTTTTTCATGTGACTTTCATTCCTCTGACACTTTGTTGTGTACGTGTTGCTGGGGTTTGAACTCGCGTACTTGTGCATGCCAGGCAAGCACCATAACTGCCTAGCCACCACTCCAGCCCCAAGTTAATGACTTTTAATGCCTTGAAGTAAGGCAGTGTTTTCTTGCAGAAACTTTTCTCTGGTAAAAAAAAGATGTGGTTACAAATGCTTGATTACATCGATTTGTCATTCCTCATTTAACTTTTCCAAAGAAACTTCACTTTGCCTGAAGTGTGCAATTAGCCTGAAGAATGCACCCTTCATATAGTGTGCCCCATAATAAGGAAAGTTTCCTTGTTCTGTAAGAGAATCAGAAATTAAGAATTAAATACCAAATCAAATGTCACTTTAGAAAGGATTTAGGAAAAAACCATATAAATCATTTATAACAGCTTCCAAAGAATTAGAAGAATTCTGTATTTTCCTCTAAACCAACACCTAGGTTCTTTCTTTCTCTGTCTCTTTTGTCCTTTAAAATGAGATAGTGGTGCCTAGAAGCTGAGACTTAGAATACAGGTCTCACAGTTCTGTAGGCTTTGGATTAAAATCCTTGTTCTGCTACTTGCCTGCCTGACATGTGCCTAATTACTTAAATTATCAGAGCTTCAATTTTTCTCATTTAAACATTGGCGTTATAATATTACCCACATATGTTTGTTTTAAGTTAGGTGATGTAAAGCAATTAGCAGAGTTAATCCGTGGTTTCATTGTAATTAGTACTCATTAAGACTTGCGTTATTTCCAGCTAAGTGTGCATCTTCTTCACTTCACATTGCTACAGCAAACATGACACCTCCACCAACCTGCTAATCTCCTTCGCAGTCTCCTTTACCTAGAATTTTGAAACAGTTTCCTATTGTCACTAGTTTTTCAACCAAAGCACTTTGCTATCATTCTCGACACTCTATTATTTGTTGTTTTCATACTTAAAAGTTTGATTGGCCTATATAAATACCTGTGATAAATGAATATAAAAACAAACAAAAATGCTTTCCCCACACTGCAAGTCATCATTGATATGAGAGACATAAAGAAAAGGAAATCCCTAATTTTTTTTTTGTGTGATACTGGGAATGGAATTCAGAGACTCATGCATGTTTGGCAAGTGCTCTACCACTGAGCTACATCCCCATCCTCCCTCCCTGCAACTTTTAAACTTTGAGACTGGGTCTCTAAATTTCTGAATCTGGCCTCAAATTTGCAATCCTCCTGCCTCAGCTGCTTGAATAACTGGATTGACAAATGTGTGCCACTGAGCCCAACTACAAGCAGAAAATTTTCCTTGTCTTTTTTTCACACTAGGTTATTTTAAAGCAAGGAAGTCTGAATTCAAGGTGTGGGAGGTTCTTAGATAACCTCTCCCAGCTTCTGCTGGCTATAGCCATCATTGTTGTCCCTTGATCTATAGAGGCTGCACTCTAACCCTCATCTCTGCCTTTCCCGCTGTGCATTTTCTCTGCTTCTGTGCAACTTCAAATCTTCTATTCCTGCCAAGGATATGAGTTAGTGGATTTAGGACCCACCTTTATCCAATATGAATCCCTTTTTACTTGAGTACATATTAAAAAAAAAACTATTTCTGAGCACTGACTTTCATGAATCTTGGAGGCATATTAGTTAAGTAGTGTTAGAAGGATACAATAATTAAAAAATAATTTTTGAAAAAGAAGAAAGAATTTGCACTTTCCTGTAGAATCAGCCACTGAAGAGGTTGCTTGTATTTGTCTCCACCTCCTGGCCACAATCTCAGTGAGGCTACCTAGGTAAGATTATGCTGTACAGGGTTAATATTTTGAAATTCATAATGTGGTCTATTTTGTTTTAAGCGTTTGAACTTCAATTGGCTTAGAACACCCTTCTGTGGGGATAGGGGGAGGAAAAGAGAATTAGGATTTATTAAAGGCAAAGAAAAAAGTTAGCTCTTTCCATTCAAAATAGGTCGCTAGAGCCAAGATAACTGCCTTGTAAGCCTATTTGTTTAAAAGGAATTTACTAGGTTCTATTGGCAATGATTTCCCTATTTTTTGGCATATGTATATTGCTAAACCAGGGATTCAGGTCATGAAGTATTCTCAAATCTATAGAAAACACCAATATTAATGATCAATATTTAAAGCAAGGCATTTGGAATTGGAAAGAAGGAGGTGCATAAAAATATCTTTATTTCCTGGGTAATGGAGAGGAGAGTGGGAGGGAAGAGGAGGACAGATAAGAAGACACGTTTCAAAATTTTATTTTCTACCTTGGATGAAAAAGTTCATGACAAACTATATTCCTTCCGTAACAAAATGGGTCACCATAAAATTCATATATTTTTAAGGACAGCAGAGAATTATGAATACAAAGAAATAGAAACACTATGCTTTAGAGAGGGGCAAGCCTTTCATAAGTGACCAAAGATAGTAGCCAGTTTCATCCTGGGGTAAATTATCAAGTTGGAACATGGACAAGTCCATTAATAGGTCTGCCAAGAGCAGAGGGAATTTCGGAGGTAATGAGATATCAGCAGGACTCTAATCAATTGTGGATAGGCTGGTGACAGTGTGGAATACAGAGAAGCCTCAAATTCAAGGCAAGTTCTTCCTAAGATATTTGAAACCAGATGTAAAATTAAATAAACCAAATGGACTACCCTGCCTCAGCCCAGTGCAATTCCTAACTGGGTCGGAATAATCAGTTACTCATCCTAGTTGCCAGACATAAGGAAGAGTATGTCTTAGGATAGTTGAGCAACAATTTAAAACATACAAAACATATAAACCATCATGAGAAAATAACCAAGAAGAATAATAGTTAAGAGACGTTGACCCACAGATGATCCATATGTTGGAATCAGCAATTTAAAGACTTCAGTAATTATAAAGAAAATAGAGGAAAATGCTGGTAAAGAATCAATCAAATTTGTAGGATTCAAAAAAAAAAAACCATAACCCCACCCTTCCAAACAACTATCTGAAGTTAAGAATTCATTTGATAGACTTAGAGCAGAGTGGACACAGTGGAAGAAAGAAGAAATGATGCTGAATGGTCATCAGCAGGAATGGTCTGGACTGAAACAGAGTGAGAAAATAATGGAGGTAAAAGCTCTCACAACCTGAAGGATGATAAGAAATGATCTCATCCTTGTGATTGGAATCACCAAGGGAGAGGAGAGAGAGAATGAAGCAGAAAAAATATTCAAAGACAGAATGGCTCAAAATTTTCCAAAATTGATGAAAGATAGCAACCCACAGATCCAAGCTCATCAAACCTCAATCTGGACACACACCAGGAAAACCACACATGGTGCATCATTGCCAACTTGCTGAAAAACAAAGAAAAAGAAAAATCCTTGAAGCAGTCTGGGAAGAAAAGACACATTGAATGCAGGGGAACAATAAATGAAGGAGACTGATTTCTCACCAGAAATAATGAAGGTCAAAATTCAAGGTCATTACTTCTGTGAAGTGCTGAGTAAAAAGCATACCCACCCAGAATTCCATAAAGCAAAAATCAGCTTTGAAATGAAGATAACACAACTACGTGTTCAGACAAACATAAGCTGAAGGATTCTTTGTCAGCAGATCCAATACTATGAGAGATAATACAGAAAATTTTTCAGGCCAAAATTGACGATGATATATATATATATATATTCATATATATATATTTATATATATATATGAATGGAAAGTAACAGAAAAGTTACTTGTAAAAAACTTTGGAGACTATTGAGTATTTAAATCAATAATGAAAATGTAATGATACAAATATATAATTTATAACAGATATATAAGTAAAATATTTTATAGTAGCACAAAGGGTAGGGTGGGCTGGTGAGATATGCTTTTCTTTGGTTCTTGTATGTGAAATGAAAAAATAATAATCAAGGTAAAAATGTTATTTATCTA
>PVKS010029753.1:0-25060 GCA_004027875.1 Aplodontia rufa | reverse complement strand
CCTACACTAGATACCCATTTAACACATGAGTTCTTCTGGGGGAAACTGCATTAGATGAAACCCATAGTAGCTTATCTATGTGTTAGCATTACCCCTGGTTATCAAAGTTAATACACATTGATTGCTACAGTTTTGACAATGTTTCCCCCTCATCTGTGTCCTGTATCGCAATATACTTCTAATAAATGTGGAAAAAAAAAAAAAAGAAACCGGTGTTACTGTGAGTCACTCTCTTTTTCTTTTATTTCCTTCATTCACTTCTTTCCTTACAAAAAATATCAAGTCAAATCGAGCAGCTGGCATAATTTCATTTTTATAAACTGGATATAACTTTAATTTTCGTGCATTTATGTACAACACAAATGCTTACATAGACCCAACCAACAAAACAAAGAACTATTTCCCTCTCCTTGGAAAAGATATGAAAATCATGATACAGCAAATGAGAAAACTGTAACAGGTTCCTTCAATTCTTCTAGGTCATCTTCATAGGAAAGTGCTTTCATTGCTGAAAGGCAGCCTCCACTCCTTCCCTGCATGGTCAGAACCACTTTGTGAGACAAGTGTGGTTACCAGTTCTTCGTTCAGAGCTGAGGACACCAGGTAGCAGAGGTCCGAGGGTGGCCCAGGACCACCAAGGCTGGTCAGTGAGCCCATATGACTTGAATCCAATGCCGCATTTAGAACCTATACTCTTTCCACTTTCCTGAAGGAGATGGTCCACAAGAAAGGCCAGAAGAATGTATTACTCCTCTGTATTCATTAATTCAACAAATACTTATTAAGCATCTACCATTTGTCTAGGTCAGGAGCCTGGAATCAAGAAGGAAAAGCAAATGGATGGGATTCCTGCTTCGCAAAACCAGCTAGCGCTCCCTGAGGAGCAAGAGAGGAGTATGGAAGGAAGCACCTCTCAAGTGATCATGCAGTACAGGTTATGACTCTTTCAGAGCTCAGATGGAAAAGGTCAGTGACCTCAATTCTAATGACAAGGAAACTTCCAGAAACATCTGGAACTCAACACAGAGAGTACTGGCTATGTACACCCCACTGGGTGCACTACCTTCTTGGTTGATTTTCTTCCTCTTTCCAGGCGTCCTATGCACCAGGTTCTGTTGTTATCCCCATTTTATAGATGAGAAAAATGAGGATGAGAGAAATTGACACCCCACAGGTCTCACAGGAATGGGGTAGAAACTAGCTTCAAAATTATATCATTTGGGGGGAGTAAAATGTTTTATTTATTTTTGTGGTACTAGAGGTTAAACTCAGAGACCCTCTACCACTAAATCATATCCTTAAACCTTTTTATTTTATTTTGAGACAGCATCTCACTAAGTTGCTCAGGCTTTCCTCAACTGTCCAATGGAACGTGGAGCCAAGCACCTCCCTGCGATGACAATAACATGAACAGCAATGGTAACACACCGGGATCTCCAGGCAGCCACCTCATGCAATGCTTACAGCAACCAGGAGGAAGTTCAGTTCTCTCCCTTCTAGAAAGCAGGAAGCTAAGACTTTAAACCCTGTGTACCTCACACAGTAAAATCTGGGGGCTGTGGGCTTGTTGGCCACTATAGTCTACAGCTTCTCTCAAACTGTACCAATGAAGAATCAGAAGTCTACTTTCCAGCTTTAATGTCCAACCATTTTAGGGTTGAAAACAGGTACAAATTCAGTTATTTAGTTTTTTTAAAAAATAAAGCCATAAACTAGGTCATGTAAATAAAATGATATTTGAACTAGCTTGTCCAGCTTTATAGACTCATCCTGGAATGTCTGAACTAGGGTGGAAAAGAGCAGAGTGATCCATAACTGGTGCCCTAGTTGGTGATGCTGGTCAGCCCTGGACTCACAGACAGCCCAACAGAGCTCTTCTTTATCTGCCCAAAGTCTCCCAAGAGCTGCAGAAATGGGACCATGCTCCTTGGTATCATCACTGTGCTTCTTCCCTAAACCTGCAGGGAGGGACTGCACAGCCATATAATAGGACGAAAAGGTGGACTCATGCTGCAGTTAAAGGCCCACATGCTAAAATCTTGGCCTCAGGGTGGTACTACTGGGAGGTGCTGTGAATCTTTATAAGGTGGACCCTTATAGGAGGGCCTTAATTAATTGAGAGATGTTCTCAAAGGGGATTTTGGGACCCCAGTCATCCTCTATTCCTCTGCTCTCTAGCACATGAACAGTCTGTTCTAACACAAGCACCAGACACTATATGCTACCCTTACTAGGTCCCCAAAGCACCAAAGCCACCTGATGTTGGTATGGAACCTCTAAAACTATGAGCTAAATAGACCTTTTCTCTTTATAAGTTAATTGCCCCAGGTATTTTGTTATAGTAATATAAAGCTAATATGGCCCACTTCTATGGGGAGAATGAGCCTGTTCCACCCAGGGTGCCATCTACTTCTCGGTGAGTTCTCATTATGGGTTATAAGGAGAAACCCACTGAAGTCACCCGAAGCACTAACAACCTGAGGAGCCAGACACAGATGTGCCTCGCTTGCTTCTACAGACACTTGGACTAACTGTCCTAGCAATTCTTGGATGGTCAACCCAAGCAGAAGTTCACACCTGCTCCACACAGAATTATGAAATGGGCACAGTGGGTTCTTGGCACCGTGTTCCTTTGCTCTCTGGCATTCCCAGCTGATTCACCCTCATCTTCTCAGGGAAAGGAGGTTGATGCCCCAGCAGCCCTTCCCAGGCACACCCAGTTATAACAAGAGCCTCTGGTGGCTTCTCCATACATAAGTGAGGAGACTGGTGGGAAGTTTCCCACATCTACTGCTGTTCATAAGACATCAAGACCTCTAAAGGTGGAATTTTAGATGCCAGGAGAAAAGCAAAAGTCCTCTCTGCTGCTTGAGAACCAGTTTGTTCTCATGATGATCATGATGATCATCATCATCATGATCACAGGAGTGCAAATGCCACTACAATCAGAACACTGTATGCGGTGAACAGAGGGCCCCGAGCCTAGCTGGGAGCCTTTCAGCAGCATGCCCACCAGGTCTGAGCCCAGCCCAGTGCCGGATACCCTAAGGCCTAGCACCCTACACTAGTCTATGTGGGGCTTGCTTAGCCTCTGGGAGATGTGGTGGAGTGTGCCAAAGGCAGCAAAGATTTTCTCTTAGGAAAAACATAAATCATTTCTTCTTTCTGAGCACAGGGGCATGCTGCTGCCATAGCCTTTCAGTTCTAGAACTTCAGCATCTCTAAGAGAATGAATCCCTCTCACTGCTGTTGGACCGACTCCCATGGGAACATATGTTCAAGTTACAGGGCTCCTGGAGATTGGCTCTGGGACAGGGATGGAAACCCAGCCGTGCTCCCCAGAGAGACACTTGTGCTGTGCACAAAGTCCTGCCCTCCTGGGGGCTCTGCCACGCTCCTTTCCTCATCTGTCTCAGCCTTCAGGAAGATGCTTCTCACTGGGAATGTCCAGCTGTCCTCTCTGGTCTCCTATGCCAACCTCCCCAGGCCTTCTCCTCCAAGGTATTCCAGGTGTGCTCGGCATGAACCTGCGACTTTGTTGCTCAGATGCCTCTCCACAGGGCCTTGTGAGCTCCCACAGTGCAGAAGGTGGTTTTCTCTATTCATTGCAGTCTCACAGTCTGGTGGGTAGATTCTCTGCTTTCCGGTAACACCAATAAGTGCCAGGCCCAGGACCAGAAATTACAAAGGGTCTTTTGGACCAAATTCGTAAGACCAGGATGAGTACAATGAGAAAGAAAAAGCAGAAGACAGCCAGTACTGACCATGAGATACCAATCTGAACTTTTGGAAGTGACCCAAGGTACAATGTTTCAATATATCTGATCACTTCACTGGAAGAGAAAAGGCAGAACTGAGGATGTAGCTCAGTGTGGAGTTCTTGCACAGCATGAGCAAAGACCTGGGTTCCATCCCAATGCCTAAAAAAGAATGAAAGAAAAAGAAAAGCAAAAAATCCATTTTGAATTTTAAAATTATAAAATTAAGAATAAATTATTTGTAAGTAATATTTGTGCTATGAGGTGAACCCCAAAGGCTCCTGTATTAATGCAGGAATATTCGGAGGTGAAATGATTGGACTGTGAGAGCTGTAACCTAAGCCATGCATCCTTGTTTGAATGGACTGATTGGGTGGTAACTGTAGACAGGTGGGGTATATAGATGGAGGAGGTGGGCTACTGGGGGCATGACCTGGGAGGGTTCATCTTACCTGCAGCCCCTTCCCCCTTTTCTCTTTCTGCTTCTTGTCCAAGCAGTACTCCTAAACTGTACCCTTCCTCACTTGGGCCTACAGCAATGATACCACGAGCCAAAATAAACTTTTCCTCCTCTAAGTCTTTCAGTATTTTGGTCACAGTGACAAAAAGCTGACTAATACAATCTGTGTCATATTGACTTTCTAATACCCTGTAGACACATGATAGGCACTTATGAAGAAGTGAATGAATGAATGAACAGCAACTTAGAGGAGATAAAGAAAGGAAAAGATAATATTGGTTAAGGCATTACATTTGTACATTAAAAATTCATTTCAGGGGCTGGAGCGGTAGCTCGGCGGTTACAGCACTTGCCCAGCATGCAGGAGTGCACAGGTTCAAACCCGAGCACCCACACGCACAGCTAAGTGTCAGAGCAACAAAAGCCATGTGAAAAACTCAATTAAAAAATTGATTCTCCAGAACATTATAGTGACACAGCAATATCTATGTTCATAGCAGCTCAATTTACTATTGCTAGATTATGGAAACAACCCAGATGTCCCTCACTGGATGGATGGATCCAAAAACTGTGGTACATATATACCATGGAATTTTACACAGCAATTAGTAACAATGATATTGCAGCCTTTGAAGGTAAATGGATGGCTATGGAAGAAATTATGCTGAGTAAAATCAGCTTAACCCAGAGAACCAAGGGTCGATTGTCTCCACTCATCTGTGGAGGCTGGATCTAGACCCTGGCCATTGAGAAAGGTGGTCTATTATCATGTGTTAAATCCGGATAAGGTGTAATGTTACACAACCTAATACTTTTTTAGAGCTATTGTGGGAAGGGGAAGGGAGGGATAAAGGTGAGTAATTGGGGGGGCATTCCTGGGGGTAAATCTAATATCCAGAATCTATACACATTTTATATTATTTTGTTAAAATTTGTATGGTTGTTCAATAATAAATTTCTCAATAAAAAATTGATTCTCTCTCTCTTTCTGTCTTAAAAAAATTCATTTCAGAGTTTTTTAACATTATCATTATTGAGGCAATCATAGTAAATTTGCACCAAGTTCTATCTTCCATGCTCCAGAGAGGTAAAGCATAACCCTGAGGGCATGGCACTTTGTACAAGACCTGTTTACTTATCCCCCTTACTGAAATAGGTGCATCCCCTGCACACAGCATGTTGCTTCCCCTTCGGGTTCTATTTCTGTTCATGTAAAAAGTTTGGGATCAGCTTAATTTGACACCTCTTGTGAAATTCCAGAGGTTCAAAAACTATAGGAATTTAAAACAAAGGGATTTTTTTTTTAAAGAACCATACCCAGGAGGGTATTCATTGTGAATATTCTTTTAACACGCGAAAGACAGACAGAAGTGGTGGGAGGTAGAAGGAAAAACACATGCACTCAGCGTGTCTTACACTTTGTTTTTAAGTTCTTTTCTTTTTTTGGTGCTATGGATTGAACCCAGAGCCCTGTGCATGCTAAGCACATGCTCTACCACTGAGCCACACCCCCAGCACCGTTTTAAAAATGCTTATAACAAATACAGTTTTCTTACTGTTTGCATTTCCAATACCTTAGCTATTTCCTTGCAGTGTTGGGGAAAATACAAAACTTATCATTTTTAAGTGTTTATTCAATATGAAGATATTTTAGTATGAAACACAGTATAGCAGCCAGAAGATGATCTGTTTTAAAGAGGATTTTTTTATTCCAAGTCTGCGACTACATGCATGCAGCATAGTCCAGTCAGAAAACATCCCATGAACTCCAACCCCACAGAGCTGTTTCTAGACACAATCAGATTTTGCTGCTTGCTTTGTCTGAATGTCCCTAAAACGCTCCTGAACACCCAAGTTGCATCCTAACGTCAAGCTTTCAAGACCTAATTGTGCAGTCTACAGGAAGGGGGCAGGAGGGAGAGCACCAGCCAGAGGATGTGCCCTCACTCTATGGCCACTGTGTCTTCTTACTGCGCACACCATGGGGATCAAATGGTCTTTTTTTCCTGTCTAGAAACTGAGAGTTCCCCACTTTATTTTCCAAAGAGGCCAAAAGTATTTCACATTTACTGTAACAGGCCCAAGGAAAATAGTATCACAAACCAAATAAAATTGGAAAACAAAACACAAATTTAAAAATTAAAATAATGCAGTTGGTCACCAAACTTTTGCAACTGAGAAGAAAAGATCCTTTTTCATCTTATCTACTCTACACATCTTTCTCATTCTAACTTCACTGTTCAGAAGGCAATGGTTGGCTAATATTCAATGCAGTTGCCTTTACCAGGAAGCGTAATGAAATCCCTCAGATATTCCAGGCCAGTGTTGTGAGATGGCTCAAAATTCCATTGTACTTGAGATTTCTCCAATCCTAGCCATGCTTTCTGTGTTTTTGTCTTTGCTGGTATTAGAAAGTGCCAGAATTCCAGTACTAAAAATCACTCAAGACTCCAAGAGTCCAGTGGTATAATTCACTTGAAGTTGATACGATTTCTTTTAACTTTGCTCTACACAATTGATAAGCATCAAGTGTTTCAAACTTCAAATTTAAACCCCACTTCTGTATAATGCGTTCCAAGACCACAAACCCACTCCTCTTCATTTCTTGGCAAACTTAAAATAAAACAGGGGATTTGGCTGGAAGATGGCGCATTTTCCAAGAGACTTCAACAAGGGATTTTGAATGTTTTGCACTGCTGTAGATTTGGTAATCACAAACAACTAAACAGGAACAAAACATCATGTTTAAAATCAGTGACTTTTTCACCTACCAATTTTTTCTCTCATTTAAAAGAAAATCATTACACAATAGTCTGCTTACTGTATGTACGAATAAAATAAGCAAACATTCTGTTTTGATAGTGATCTTCTCAAAAGGTTGTGTACAGTGAGGATTTTGGTCCTGAGCACATTGCTATGAACAGAGGGACATTTCCAGGGCATTGTTGCATGTCACATCTTGTTGTTGTGGAGGGTTTTCTCTTACCGTGGTTCTTCTTTTAGCCCATATTTGGTGGTAGGAAGTGGACGTGGATAGAATGGACAATACATAAAGATGACGTTTGGAGATTACAATCTGACCTTCGTTCTGGTCAACTGCCTATCCCTACGCCCTGTTTCATCCCTCCCTATACACGGGAGTCTAGTTAATGAGACCAGTGGATGTTCTGTGACAGAGATAGTGAAGCTATATTTTAATCTGCTAAGGAGATAATTTATTTTATTACTCAGCTTTAGGTAGAAAAGAATCGGAAGATGAAATGTAGACTATCTTTTCTTTATTCCCTCTCCACTGGAACAATCTTGACTTACCTTGTCCATTGTTTTCTGTTTTTCTAGTCTTACAGCCAGTCCCAGCAGCCTATCTTAAGAGGAGGGTCCTACCTGCCATGTTCAGGGAGCTAGATGGAGGTCAGAAGGACTTTGGTTTTCTTGCTTTCCTGCCCTGGTCCACAGCACAGGGTCATCAATATAGGGTGTTAGGGTTTGGGTATGTGGTGCCTCCAAAAGTTCATGTGTGAGACAATACAAGAATGATCAGAGGTGGAATGATTAGATTATGAAAGTTGTGACCTTCTCAGTGTGTTATCCCACTGATATGGATTAGCTGGGTGGTAAGTGTAGGCCGGTAAGGTGTGGTTGGAGGTGACAGGTCACTGGGGGCTTGCTTTTGTGTTATTTATTTTTCCCCTGGTGAGCAGAGCTCTCTCTCTCTCTCTCTCTCTCTCTCTCTCTCACCTTGTTGCAATTCCCTGAGCTGTCTTCCTCTGCCATATGCTTCTACCATGATGTTCTAAAACAGGGAATTTTTTAAAAAGAAGTAATCAAAATTGTCTCTTTGATGGTTAATCCCAAAATCTCACCTGCCACCTATTGGGAGCACTTTTTGTAAGACAAGAGGAAGAAACAAATATTTTGAAAGAGAGATGAAATTTTAAGTGGGGATAAAAGAGAAAACTAATATTATCTCCCCTGAAAGCTTTACCAGCTATAGCCACAGGTATAGTATTTTTACTATTTACAATAGCAAAAGATATGGAATCAATCTCAATGTCATCCACAGATCAATGAGTAAAGTGGCCTAAATTGAATAACATTCAGCCATAAAAAAGAATGAAATCCTGTCATTTTTAGTAAAATGGATATAACTGGTGGTTATTACATTAATTGAAATAAGACAAACACAGAAAGAGAAATATTGAATGTTCTTTCCTGTATGTAAAAACTAAATTTATAAAATTGATCCAAATGTAGAATAGTGCTTATTTGAGACTGGAAGGGTGGAGTGTGAGTGGATAGAGGGAGGTTGACAACACTACTAAAAACTAAATACAAGATATAAATTCTAGTATTGCTCAGCAAAGTAGGGTGAATATAGTTCTAGGAACCTAGTATATGTTTTATAAGGATCTAGAGGAAAGGAGCTCAATTGGCTCCAACATAAAAAACAAGGAAATGGAAATGCTAATCACATTGATTTGATTAGTGCAAAATGTATGCATGTGTGGCAACACCATAATGTACCCCATGAATATGTACAATTATTACATGTTCATCAGAACTTTTAAAAAGAAAGACATTGCCACCTACAGCCACATGCATTACTTTTGTCTTTGCCAAAATAGTCATACCAAGAGTTTCTAAAAGAACTTTGAACCCCTATGACTTATATTCACATTGAGGAACTGGGTTGAATTTGTAGTTCCTTTGTTTTCTAATTTATTACAGAATGAGGGTAGAATTTTTTAAATGTTCTGGACCAATCATCAAACTTTCACTAGCATCTCCAGAACCAAATGTATGACTTAATTTTGATATTACCTAATTTGGAAGCCTTGGCCAACTTTTCAATCTCTTTGAGTCTCAGTTTCTTATTCACTAAACATGGAGCTTGGCCTATTTTTTCCAGTGTTTCACTCTAGTTTAAAATGCCATTGCCACTAAATTGTAAATCAAACTCATCACAGGAGCCAAAGTCCAGGAAAAGAGTAGAAAACCGCAAGTCCCTGAGGTGGCAGGAACCACACCTTGAACTATCACCTGAAGGAGAGGTAAGAATATTTAAATGTCCATATGGGACTTAAAATCCACGAAAGGGAAATAAGCCTCTGACTTTTTTTTTAAACATTTACACATTTGGAAGCTTATTTGTTACAACAGAGTAAACTATATACTCTGGATTTTTTTCATCATTTAAAATGCTGAGAATAAATAATTAGCATCTAGGAACGTTTCTGTGCTGTTTAAACCAGTTGATATATGTGGAAGGGCCCATGGTGTGCCTGCAGGACAGAGCCCTAGTTTTCAGCTCCTTGCCTCAATCTCTCTGCAAAGTCCTCAGCCATCAGATAGACATGAATGAGACCATGGCCTCCTTGACCCTCCAATGCATGCTCTTCTTCTGACAACAGCTCCCAAGCCTCATTCTCCCAGAGGGAGTTGTGGGGGATGCCACATCAACATACCATAACAGACCAGCAACAAAAGGTATTTGGACAGATCACACCAAGGACCTGCAAAGCTGAATTCTTTTTGTTCCTACATCAATACACTTGCTTTAACTGGTTCTCTGCTTCATGGTGACTTCTCCCTCACCCTGAGGTTTAGCATGAGGACCATACTGTGCTTAGAAATTAAGGGCCCTACCACAATAGTCCTCCCATAAAGATGGTGTGCCACGAGAATCCAGTTCCTTGGATCTGCCACAGAGGTTCTCTGTGATGAAATGGAGGCGCCTTCACTCTTCTTTGTGGGACAATGCACCCTGGACATCCAACCCGGTTCCTTTTGGCATAGCCTACTCTCACAGTGGCAACACCATTTACCCAATTAAGCCAAAATAAAACCACACAGAGTTGGCTAGGGAAAATCTATGGCACACAATTATAAACATACCAAAGAACAGGACCCCAGCTTGGACTTTGGGGAGGCAAGAAGAAATAAAAGACAGGATGACCATCATCATAGTCATGGCATAGAGCCATCAGTGAACCTGAGGCACATGTCACAGAGGCCCTGTTCAAAAGTAGTAGCAAATATTCCACCCTCCGCCCAAACCACAGTGAGATTGTTTATTGGTGTGAGTGTGAGAAAGAAGTGAGCCTCCAAATTCATTTCACACTGAACCTCATGCTCAGTGAACCAGGGACTAGAAAGACATCCCTCCCTACACAGCGAAGTCCAGTTAATGAGACCAGAGGATGTTCTGTGACAGAGATAGCGAAGCTATATTTTAATCTGGTCATTCGTGATGACCGTAACAAAACCGCTTACACACACATGGACTTGCTTTACCTTCCTTACATATTAATATCGATGTGCTCCGAAGCTTCCTTGATTTCACACTAGGCCATTAATATTCTCACCACCTTCATATCAGTTCTCCTGTAAATGCCTTCAAAACTTTAACGTATTGAATTTTCCAAATCAGTAAATAACATACAGTCTCTCAGACCTCAGTGTCAGTGTTTTCTAAAGATGCTTTCAGAAGTTTAATAAGAGTTTCCATCACCCAGTAATCAAGCTTCCTCTGGGGCCTACCCCCACCAAAGCCTGAGCCTTTTCGCTAGTTTGAATACATTGGTTGAGGGGCTGGGGATGTAGCTCAGTTGGCAGAGTACTTGCCTAACATGCACAAGGCCCTGGGTTCAATCCTCAACACCACCAAAACTACTAACTAAATAAATAAATACATTGCCTGGCTATTTCCAACAAGATGAACCCGGTTTATCCAAACAGATTCTCCTACCCGTGGCATGGATCCTCGCCTCTGAGGTCACTCTCAGAGATCACAGTGTGCCTCCTCTCTGTCCTAGCCTAGAGAGTGTGACGCAAGTGATCTGAGTGGCAGCTGGTATCCCCACAGGCACAGTGAGCCCTCCCCTGGAGTCTGCACCTTATCTCCCTCCCTACCCTTTGCTTCTGGCCTCTAACAATCCTTTGTGCTCTTCGTGGGCCAGTGTTTCATGCTGCATGACTCATCGGGCTGGCTTTCCTGCTACATCCTCTCAACCCCAGCCAGGTTTCCTTCCCTCAATTACTTAGTGAGCCGCTTCCCACTGAGTGAGGTCACAAGAGGAATGCTTCCCGCACTTAACCGTCCTGCGCCTGCTTCCACCAGGCGCCTTCTGGCTTCCAACAGCCTGGTCCCTTCTCCCCCTTCTTCCTTTCATCATTCCTTAACATTATCCTCTCCCCAGGAGAAGCCCAAACTGTGTTATCATACTTCTGTTTTCTCTATCAGTGCTTCTTAGATTTTTTTTTTTAAAGACTCCTCTGAGATTCTGATAAAAGACATTGATCTGCCCCAGGAGTAATAGCTGCAACACATTTACAGTTACCCTGGACGGCATCAGAGCTGCCCCCCAAAGTCATGGCTGAAGCACTTTGTTCTAATATTTCCAGAGCTCTGGGTACCGGTGGGTACCTGTTGCCCCGCACTGGAGAGGGTCTCCTATGAGCGCCTCTGCGTGGATATTTATGGACTCACCCTCTAAGTGGGACGCCCACTGGGAGCCTGGCCCAGATTCTGTTAACCTTTCTCCTCCCGGGGCCCTGAAGCTGGGGACAAACCTCCAGAAGAAATAAGACACATGGCTGGGGGGAGAAGGGAGGGATTAGAAGCTGTAATTCAATCTAATATTTGAGGCTTGGCAAGTGTACCTATGGGATTTCACAAAAACCCCTGAATCTTTTTCATTTCAGAGCAATTAAGCAGACCCCAGCGTCCTGGCTCCAGTAAGCCGCTCAGCTCTCCGTTTTATTGCCCGTTTCCTTCCCCTCTGCCAGCACTAGCTCCCATCTTTGCACTCAAAATAAAATACCCACTCTGTTTCGGTGCCACCAAGAGGCCCCCACAAGCAAGCGTGGGCTGTATGGTGGGCGCAGGCACAAGCAGACTAGTGGGGCACATGTGGCCCCAGGGCCGCAGGCACCAATGTGTGGTATAATCAGAAACATCCAGCAGTAATTTAATAGTTCCCACCAAGCCCAGACACGAAGTCTAGCAATTCTTCCCTCCACATATTTAACCCTTGGAGGAGGAGAGAAAGGCTAAAGAAAGGGGAAATTAATCCCTTTTAGTTGCTACCCTGGGATTTTTTGCTTTACATTTCTTTGCTGTGATGTGTAAGACAGAGGAGAGATGTGAGCTTTGGAAGCTTACAGGGAGAAGGAATTCCTATTAAAATGCCCTCCTTCAGAGAGCAAAGCAGGGAAGGGCAATGAGGACCCAGGCTCACTGGGAAGGGCCATTCCTGGTAAGAGGATTGTCAGCCTTCCAGAACAAACATTGCCATGAACAAAGTGTGACAATTTTTAAAAATGTGTTTGAACCCAGATTCGATACACAGATGAGGCAATTGATTTAGCAGAATCTGAGGCCGCCGAGAAAGTGTACCTCTCCTTTCCCAAACTCTTTGTCCCCGCCTCATTCCTCTGGGATGTAGACATCAGAATCACTGGCCAAGGGGCTGAAGAGGGATGTGGGTGGAGGTCTCACTCAGTCAGTCACATTCTAGCCCACAGGTGGAGTCCCATAACTAAGCAAGAGACAAAAATTGGAAGCAAGAGCTTTGGAAGAAGTTAGAAGTTTTGATTATGAGTTGAAATATTTCCTTAGAATTCATGAATAGGAGCACACCATTGTAAGTTCGTCCATATCTGTTAAAATGACAGCTGTCACCTGTTTGTGGCTTGTCATCCTCCCTGCCCCCCACCACACACACACATTCAATGTACATCTAAGGCCCCTGATGTTCAGGCCTCTGCTGGGCGATCGGATCCCCAGGCATGCACATACCCATGCAGTACTTCTCTTGGTGAATGCATCATATAACTACAGCACACTCAGGCTCATACTGCAAGAAATAAGTTCTGCAAACTTGGCTCCACCTTCAAAGCACTGGGGGAGTTTTAAAGAAATTCTCTGATCTATGGAATCAAGTGCAAGGCCTGGGAACTTTTTATTTTTAAAGGCTCCTACTTTACACTGTCACGCAGCCGGGAACCACTGCCAGAGAGTGCTTTCATATTTGTGCCACCCCTTGAGAAGCTCCTCCTTGACACAGTGCCTGTGGAGAGAGGATGTCTGGTGCCCAGACACACAATGGTGCCTTAGGACTTTGACGAATCATGGGTCCTTCAGGAATCAGGGGAACCCTCCATACTTCATTTTCCTTATCTGCCACTGACAGTATCTGCCTTAAAGAGATTTTGTGCACATGGAATGAGCTAATGCTTGAGAAACATTTGGAGCAGTAAATGGTGTGAACTGTGAGTGCTAAATAGGAGTTAATGACTATGTCACTTGGGATGGAAGTTAGATGATGTGGACTGATGGGATAGCTGAGGATATTCACAGCATGGTGGAGAGAGTGGGTCAGGGGAGGCAGAGAAAAAGTCCTAAAGCAGACTTGATGGTCTACAGATGGAGTTGATTAGGAGACACACAATGATGACAGAAAGTATATAATCATGTGTTTATTTATGTGTTAGCCACAGACCCAATAGCAATTCTGATTGATAGCTAACTCATGATATTTCTTTTCACACACATTACATCAGCCTTCCCAACAGGCCTAACTGGGAATGGGTAAGAAGTGTGGGCATCCTCAAGGTAAGATCAAGTCCTCTGCAGGCAAACCAGACCCACCCTGCTTTCAGGGTCTGATATCCTAAATCCACTAGTGTCTTCACTACTCAAGGGCCATGTGAGAGTAACATGGATGTCGCCTCCCTGTGAGCTCCAGTGGCTGCATGACACCTTACTTCTGCTTCCTTCACCCACTGAGACAGCGAGCCAGGAAGAGGCTGTTCATGGCCTACGATCTGGACCTGGCCCCAAAATGGAATTCTCTACTCAGACAGGGTCCTGGCCTGTGGACTAACCTCTACACTCTTTCTAACAGAGAAAATTTCTACATCATGTATAAAATATTTTATGTGTAGATTCACATAATACATAAATGGATGTGATATTTGTTAATTTACAATTTTGATAAACAGAAAGATGTTATGCTTTCTGGAGAAGTTGGATGAGATGACTCTGGGATTGAAAGTTTGTTAGCAGAATGCTATTCCTCCCTGTAATCAATAACAGAGCTTGGTTGGTTGTGAAGTGTGATTTCAAAGACAGCATTTAGCAACCTGTCCCAAGGAAAAAAAAGAACAACCTCCCAAGCGAAGTCCAGGAAACTGAAACAATCATAACGAGAGAACATGCTACACCAGGCTAATTTGGGGCCCTAATTTTTTTTTCTTTCTGCTTTCTTAGACATTAAATATTGTGGGAGAAAAAATATGACCCAAATTGAGCCATCCGTATTTGGTTTCTTTCTGTTGCCACCCACAGTAATCATTCTAATCCTGAAATCAGTAACTATTATACTGACAAGACCCTAGTGAAAGGAAAGTAAACTGGAGGCCTATGTGTTTTCTTCTCTGGCTTCCTTAGTAACTTACATTTTGGCCTTCATTCTCCAACATTCCTAGTAAATCCAAGTGCAGGTTTTCTGGTGTGGCCCTGGCTAGGGTACCAGGTTTCCTTGGGCCCCATCAGGAGGTGGGCCAAGTACTCATGTACTTTCCAGCTCTCCCACCACAGTTTCAGCACCAGGCGTGCCTCCACCTGGTGATTGCCACAAACTACTACCAGGGAAGTTGTCCCCATCACTCCTGGCCAGCCTGCCACCTCTACACCCCAGGCCATTAATTTCTCAGCAAGTATTGTTCTACTTGGGTGGCCTAAAGTCATTCAGCCTTTGGCCTGATGCCTATAACTCTGCTTAGGGCATTTAGTAATTGCCCTGAAATACAACACAGGATATGTTAGATAACTTCTTTACAATCTCTCCCCACTTTGTTGATGTGTGTCATCTTTTCCTATGAGAATTGCTTTTCCTGGAGCCTTCTCACATCAGAAGCATCAGGATGGAGGTGGCCCAACATCTCAGGACCCAAGTAACACATTTTCTTAGAACTTCCAGGCCTACAACAGATCTAGAAAATCAGGCAGGCACTTTTAGCAAAACCTGAAGGTCTAGCTCAGGGTCTCTAATCAGTGTCTCCTTCTTCCTTCTCCAAGGGCAATTCCTCCTGTCCTATCTTGTCTCCTGCATCTTCCTGCTTCCTAACTCCTCTCTAACTAAAGCAATATATTTAGCCTGGAACACAACCCCTTTCAAGCCAATATGATAATTCTCCCGACATTTGCATTTTCCAATTTTTATCTCCAGTCATTAAATGGAAGCTTTGTGTCTTCTTAAAGAAACGTTTCGTTTGAGGGGAGAATTTCTGGATAAATCTTTCTTACACCTTCGAATCATATCAAGATATCTGCATGCCTGGAAATGAAAGAGCCAAGAGCAGTTGTCTTTGCACTGGTGTTTCTCAGCCTGCCCCATGCTATCCCTCACATTGGCTCCTGCCCTCCCACGCTACATCTTCCACCTGAGACTCTCCAGTGGACACAGGAAGACTCAGCCAGTGGCACTAGGATGACAGTCCCAGATTGTCCTTCAAGTCTAGAAGGGGAAAGAGTGGGGGTAACATGGGATGCAACATGGGAGTAATATGGGGCATGCAAAGAGACCCCAAGCAGGAATGTTCACCCCAGGAAGGCCTAGATGAGCAGTGTGGCATGAAGGGCTATATGTTTGTGTCCATATGTAAGCCAGGCACAGTGGTAAGTTGCAGCTATACACCCCCAACTCACCCCAGTAGAGCCAGAATGACACCAGATCTGAACGCTAGAGTTCTAATAAAATAAGAGAAAACTTTTGGGAGATGACGTGTCTGTAAAAGTCATACTGATTATAGTTATTTTTGTTAACTGGTGATCATTTATACCTAATTATCATGCAATACAATAATGACTATGTACATCAGGAAAAGTGTGTCAGATTAATTGTTCTTTTTGATTACAGCATCAAATCCTACAAATGGATGACCCCTTAGTCTTCATAATTAGTTTCTTCTGTGTAACTCTCTACTCAGGCAGTGTGGATGTATATACATTTGTCTTAAAATAAATGGAATAATAAAATAAATAAAAATGAATAAACAAAATAAAAAGAGAGAAACAATAAAAGTAAGCCTGCAAAAAGGCTTAAGTGACCAGACCTCCTTCCTGTCAACCTCACCAAAGGAAACCAAGAACAAAGGATCAAGCTAGAATCCTGTTATGCCCACTTCCTTATCTCCATCACCCATAATAACACGCACTGTAGGTGCTTAACAAATATTTAAGAGGCAATGGTTAAAAATGATGGCAAGTCAAAGTACAATCCTTCTGACAGCCCTGCTCTGGCAACATTGGCACCCTAGTAAGGAGAAAAAACTACTTCAACACAAGTAAGGACATTTCAGTGGTCACATGAGTGGTTATTACAGATCTTTCCAAATCATTCACCTGTTGTACTTTCTATTATTCTCTCAGGAAAATGGAGATTTTAATCAACTCATAGAATTCATGGTAGGATTACCCAGGATTTAAAAAAGGAACTGTGCTAACATGTATGAATTTTTACACAAACAGGGGGAACCTTGCCTAGGATTCCTGGAGATACAGGGAGGAGTGCAGGGAGGGGGTGGGGATTAGGAAGGACATCAAGGAGACCAGACGGAGGATGTGGGGAATCAACTCGGAAGGAAACCTCCGACCTCCACAAGAAGTCCATTTAACACAGGGGGTTCAATTGGGGGAAACAGAACCATGGAAAACCCAAAGGGGGAAATCATGGAATGGCATCAGCCTTGGCTAACTATGTAAATATACATTTGTTCTTGATTGTTTGATAATGATTCCCCTTCAATCGTAAGTCCATATTCAACTAATAAAAAATTAAAAAATAAAAAAGGAACTGTGTAAAGATAGTAGTAAAGAAATTATAGCCAGGAGCTGTGGCAAACACCTGCAACTCCAGTAACGTGGGAGGCTGAGGCAGGTGAATTATAGGTTCAAGACCAGCCTCATCAACTTAGCAAGGCCCTAAGCAAATTAGTGAGACTCTTTCTCAAAAAACAAAAAGGGCTGGGAATGTAAAGCGCCTCTAGGTTCAATCCCCAGGACAAAAGAAAAAAACGAAGGAAAGAAAGAAATTGTATGCTTTCCTACCAGGCCATTTACATCTGTTTCAATGAAATTTTTTCTTTATTTTTTTGTTTTATGGTGCTGGGGATCAAAATCTGGAGCCTATGGACATGCCAGGCAAGCTCTGGGCACTGAACTACGCAACCAGGCCACAGTGGGAATTGCTTGTCTTGTAATACTTCTAGTTTGAATATGTATTGGGAAGGAAAACCAAGGGTGCACTGAGGACTCATTGATAAGGTTAGTGTGGTTGGAAGGAAGCCTGAGTGTTATTCAATAAGACAATGGAGGTGAATGACCTCCAACATATCTCAGAGATCTTCTTCCAGACTGACCTTCCATTACAGGGGTGTCAGAGCCTTGAGCACAGAAAGGTTTTTAAGGAGGGGATTCAGCATGCTAGAAGTTTCCAGGTTGCCGTGGGACTTGGAGCTTGCAGCCTAGGGCTGTCTCAGGTCTCTGCTCTCCACATCTGATTAGTGCTTCTTGACTACCGTGGATATGGCTTAGTCTGTTGCTTTGGAAGGTAAATGTCTTGAATATTGGCAACATGTATGCAGTACCAACTCTGCAGGACCATGGAGCACAGGAGCTATGGAGTCATGGCTATCTGTGTTAGATTTTAAAGGAAGTCACAGAGAGCTTTAAGGCTTAGGCACAGAAGTGCCACAGGGGTAGGGCCACTGCTGAGACAGCAATGCCAAATGGAGCCATGAGAGTGGTGCTATCCCCAAGACTCCAGAACAATAGAGTCGCTAGTATATAATCCTAGCACAGAATAGTTATAGACTTCTCACCTTGACAGCTACTGTGTGGGCTGCCCCCAAAATTCAGAAAGCAGGACACTGTCTAATTATTCTCAAGCCTTAAGATCTAATGTCATTTGTTTTGTTGGGTTTTGGACTCACTTGGGACCTGTTCATCCTCTCTTTATCTTTTCTTCCCATCTATTTCTCCTTTTAGGAAGAAGTTTTGCCCCAGGCCTCTCCTACCACTGTTTCATGGAAGCACATATCTCCTTTGATTTCACAGTTGGAGAATTTGCATCAAGGTGAATCTTACCTCAAGTATCACCCATATCTTATTTAGAAACTTTGGGTTTAGACTTTAAAGTTGGTGCTGGAACAGGTTAAGAATTCACAGGGATATCAAGATGGAATGAATATATTTTGTATGCAAAAGAAACATGAATTTTGAAGGGTTGGGATGGAATGTTACGGTTTGAATTCATGTTCTTTCAAAATTAATGTTGGGACATAATTCGTAGTGCAGAGGCAATAAGAGGTGGGACCTTTGAGGAAATGATTAAGTCACGAGGTCTTCTGCCCTCATAAATGGATTAATGTCCTTGGAAAGGAGTGTTCAGAGAAAGAGTTCACCTTTCTTGCTCTTCCACTCTCCCACGGTGTGAGGACATATCATTTGTCTTCTTTTGTCCTCCCCTACCACATAAGGAGGCAGCAAAGAAGCAGTGAGCAGCCCTCACCAACAACCAGTGTTGGCACCTCAACCTTAAGTTTTTCAGCCTCCAGAACTGAAAGAAATAAATTTATGTTCCTTATAAATTACTAAGTATAAGGCATTTTGTTATAACATCACAAATGAACTAAGACATAAGCCATATAGTGACTGTCTTAGAACCTGTCCTATGGAACCGCACTAGATAAAGATGGAATCCACAATAGGTCTTGTATTTCAGAGAGACTTGTTTCAGAAATTTGTTTTTGAGAGGAGAAGTACTACATTAGACGTGAGAGTATTTCAGCTATCAGTGCTCATGGTTCCGTTGCAAGTTTCAGTGGGGGCAGGAAGTGATATCCTGAACACAGCCCTCATCTGCCCATCCTTGTAACCCAGCCCACCATCTGGTCCTCAGCAAGATGCACTGAGGGACATACTTAGGACCCAATCAGTGCTCCCTCCAGAACTAGAGGAGGCATTGCTTTGTGATGGTATATTGAGAACATTATTTCACCTCTCTGACCCTCTGTCTCCTCTTTCATACTCTTTCATTATAAACACAGTCAATCTTCAAGATCAATACTGTGGAGTAAACTGTGTCTCCCTAAAGTTCACATGTTGAAGCCTTAGCCCCCAACAGGACTTTTTTTTAACGATAATGTTCTTAGGAGATAATTAAAGGTAAATGATGCTATCAAGGCAGGGTCCTACTCCGAAAAGATCAATGGTCCCATAAGAGTGAGCTTGCTCACTCACTCTCTCTCTCTCTTTCTCTCTTCCAAGTGAGGACACAGTAAAGTGGCCATCTACAAGCTGGGAAACACCTTCATTGAATGTAGAATCTGCTGACAGCTTGATCTTGCTAGGACTTCCAAACCTCCAGAGTACTGCGAAATAAGTTTCTGTTGTTAAAGCCACACAGTCCATAGTATCATTATACATTAGCCCAAACTGACTAAGACAGTGAGGATGAAGTGAGAGCTCTCCTCTCAAACAGGCACTCATATAAATGTTACCAACCCAAGTACAAGACTGTGAGCACAATGTCACATTCCTTTGATAAGTCAAAATCACTGTTCTGAATCAGAAAACTCCATTTACAGTTACATGAGAAACTATAGAAGGTGTTGGAAATACTGGTGACTGGACATCTCTTGGAAAGCAAATTTCTCTTTCTTTTCCCAGTCAAATCTCATTACACTTTCTGCTATTTTATATTTTAATATAGTAAACGCTAGAGTGGGAGGTTGTGACTATATTAAGTCAAGTACTTGTTTCAGTTAGACTAAAACCTGTGCTCTTGGGACTGGAGCAGTGGCTCAGCAGTTATGATACTTGCCTGGCATGCACAAGTCCCTGAGTTCAAATCCCAGCACCACATACACAGAGAGGTCTCAGAGAAACAAAAGCCACATGAAAAAACTAAATAAAATTGATTCCCTCTTTCCCTCTCTCACTGTCCCACTCTCTTAAAAACCAAACAAACAACTGTGCTCCTTGAAGATAAGGGTACTTTAAGCAGATGAGTTGCTAAATTCCTCCTGGTGAATATATTCTGCATCCAAGAGTCCTTTGATAAATTCATTGTTGAAATAGTTAATAAGGTTTTGCTTCTCCAAGTGTGGCCAGAAACAACAGTGTGTTAGTCAGTTTTTCATTGCTATGACCAAAATATCTGACAAGGAGAGAAAGTTTATTTTGGCTCATGGCTTCAGAAGTTTCGTGTATGGTCGACTGACTTCATTGCCCTGGGCCCAAGTAAGGCAGAACATCAAGGCAGGAAGGCATGGTAGAGGAGCTCTGCTCCATTCTTGGAGGCCAGGAAGCAGAGAGAGTAAGGGAAAAGGGTCTCAAGAAACATGCACCCTTCCAGGGCATGCTCCCAGTAACCCATTGGATTACATTTACCACCCAGCTAGTCAATTTAAATTAGGATTGACTGATTAGGTTACAACTCTCACAATCCAATCATTTTATCTCCAAACATTCTTGTATTAACACAGGAGCTTTTAGAAGACACCTCAATTCTAAACCATAATAATGTGAATAGCCAGAGTTCACCCTTCATATATCCCCAGACAGCTTTGAGTTGTTATTTAACTCAGGTACTGTTTTCCTCCAGGGGCCCTTAACCCCTTCCCTCTACTCTTTAGTGTTCTGGAAAGCATGAAATGAACTAAAATGTCAAAAAGAATTTGATTACTGATCACATGGAAGCAGAGTGGTACTTCATTCTGGAAAGTTTCCATTTCCATAAGCAATGACAATGAAAGATCCTCCAATTATAAACGTCAATCACCAACAGGGGCAACTGTACCTCAGGATGGCATCATAAATCAACACCTGCTCACAACCACCTGCTTGAGAGATCCTGGGCCTGCTCTGCCAAGTCCACCATCTTTTATTCATTGACCCTGCAGTTACATCTCAGCATTGTGAAGACACAAAGAGCAAAAGAATTCAATAGAAGGAATTCAAATCCCTCTCCTACGGGTGGAGAAAAGACGGGCTGGAAGACCTAGCAGCCTCCTTGGTCATCAGCTAGCCAGGAGATTCAATGCAACCTCCTTATCCCCAGTATTGCATGCTTTGCCATTATGTGAAACCTGATTTACAAAGAAGGCAAAAGAAGACAATTGCCTTTCAATGCATGGTTTGTGCCAAGCCTCAGGTCAGCCTTCTAAGCAGCAGAAACCAACAGTTGTTTTGAGAACACTACCTGAGCTACAGGTGTCAACTGCCTGCTCCATGCCAGTCCTTATACACGCCATTTAATCACTGAGGTCAGAAATTCTCCTTTCATAGTGCAGTGACCCTGGAGACAGAGTAGCCTTTGTCTTACCTTCCTTAATCTGAATTGTTTCTCTGCTAAGAATGCTTCAATGGTGTGAGATGTCAGTGAGGTGAATTTGACTTGGGCAGGAAGGGAGGGGTCCTGGTAGTGCCCAGACTCCCCAGGTTGTGTTGAGGGACATAGTAAGGCCAATAGGATGCTGAGCTGTAAAGTACTAAGCTACTGTAGAGGTCCACAGAAAACAGGAGTACAAGGAGCAAAAGGTAGGGAGATCAGCAAATAAGAAATATTTATATAAGAAATGTTTGAAGATAGCCAAATATTCCATGAGACCAATGCTTCCACTGGAGTGGTGTAGTGAATCTGCTCATGGACAAAGAAGAAAAGACCTGACCAAGCTGCTTTAACTTTCAAAGTAAATTTCTTTATCACTTTGATATATTAACAAAAGCAGCCACAAAAGATATTTGAGACAAAAATTGCCATTTCTAAAAAACCCAAACTAGACCAATGCCTCTGTAAATAACGTAAAGAAACATCATTTAATAGATGGTATTATCTACTACAAGGTGTGCAGAGCTTGGCTTTCAGAAAGTAAACATTTGCTTACAAACAAAATAGTGAGATTGGTGAAACCAGTTTTTCAAGCCAGTGGTGAAAATCAAAAATCTGATTTATTTTTCCCCATGTTCTACTCCATTAAAATGAAATTGTGCAGAAAGCAATGTTTCCACAGGTTTGCATGTTTTTAAAAGGTGAGGGAATTCTTAGTGAACAATTATCAAAATATAATGCCCATTGCAGCTATTCAATGTGTGTGGTAGAGACACTAAAGTTTCCTTAAAATGTCTCTAAATGTCTCTTCAGTGGATAGTGTGCTGAAGCCTACTCAGTCCAGCTCAAGAGAATGATTGTGCACACAGCGTTTAACACAGCTTTCCTAGGTGATGTGATGAAATCAGTCACGGTGGGAGTCTTTCCACCACAGCAAACCTGTGAAATGGGGCTTCAGTTCCCCAGAGATCTATTACACATTTCCATCACACCACTGGAAAGAAGTTACTGTAGAGCAGAAATAGGCAATACCACTACCTTCTGCCTAGTTTTGTACGGCCCAAGCTAAGAATCTTTTTTGCGTTTTTTAAGTAGTTGAAAGAACTACCTTTGACCTCTATTATCAAATGCTGAATGGTTTTGGAAGTCAACTTTTGCTGAAAATTTGATCATGTCTCTTAATGAAGTCAAACTAAAATGACAAGGTAAAACAGGGCAAACACACAACACTTACGAGGCAGTAAAGTCATTTCATCAACAGCTAACATAGTTGAATCACAAGTAATATCAAGATGTTTTATACACTTCTTGTGTTGTTAAAATTTAAAACAAGAAATGAGATTGCCATTCCCAAATGCGTACTGGATATACGTATATTTATTTATTTATCTTTAAGCTCAAATTACAGTTGTAGTAGCAATTCTTGCATTTCATTGCAAGAGTTCAAATCCTTTTAAATTTAAAGAGTTTGAATGAAATGGTATATACCCACTTTACCCTCCTTATCTCCTCAAAATACAACTAAATAACCCTGGAAATTGAAAAAATAGTGTCAAAAGAAACTCTAAAGGCTGCAAAGAAGGAGGAAGACTGACTAGGGATTTCAAGACTTGAAAAAAAAAACAAAACAAAACAATATGGTTCTTTGCATTTTCTAAGGGACCAGAGAGGTCTGAAACTCAGAACCACCAAACAGATAGAAAGACAGAAGGAGAGTGAGAGCAAGAGACTGAGAGAGAGAGAGAGAAGACTTTTCTAAATGTGAAGCTCTAACTTCCCCTTCACAACCAAGGAATCAGCAGTCAGGCCAACCCACTTGCAGGGCTAGTTTTGGGATCAACCTCCCTTACCTTGCCCTCTGCCCAGGTACATAAGGAGATCCAGGCTGCTGTTCCAAGTGACAAGAGATGGTGCAGCAACACAGAGCAATCCACAGAAGTGCCTTCCACGCCTCCAGGCAACAAAAGTAAAGATTGAAAGAGGACCCAGAAGTGCTAAAAGAAAGAGATCAGAAGAACATCATGGGGGTTCTGGAAACTAAACTGATATTAACCTAGAGCCAACTAAGTAAGTCAAAAACTTATACACTAATCCCAAACAGAATGATTTCCTGCTAAAACAGAATGTTTAAATAGGATGAGTGTCTCCTAACATAAAAAAGATGTCTAACTCACAAAAAATCATTGTTCATGCCAACAACTAGTAAAATCATAATTTCAAAGGGAAATAACAATTAACTGCTACAAATATAGAGATGAATCATAAGTTGCAATTACCAGTCAGGATTTAAAATCATAAAAACGCTTCAACAATCAAAATTTATCTTGAAACAATGTAAAAATCTCAACAATAAAAATAAAGTTAAAAATAACCAAATGGAGGGGCTGGATTGGTGGCTCAGCAGTTCTGGCACTTACCTGGCATGTGTGAGGATTCAAGTTCAAAACCCAGCACCACGTACACAACTAAGGGTCAGAGCAACAAAGTCACATGAAAAACTAAATAAACAAATTGTTTCCCTCTCTCTCTCTCTCTCTCTCTCACTGTCCCTTTCTCTTAAAAAAATGGAGATCATAAAACTAAAAATACAATAAGTAAAAATTTAAACTACTTAATAAACTCAATAGTGGAGTGGTGATGATAGATGATATACTCCATGATGATAGATGATATGCTCAGTGAGACAGATAAATAGAATTTATTTAATCTGAACAACAGAGAAGAAATAGACTTAAAAAGAGACAGAATACCAGGATAATAGAGGTGATAGAAAAAATCCAACATTCACATTACCAGAGTCTCAAAGAAGAAGACAGAGGAGTATGGGACTAAACATTCCTGAAATTTGATAAAATATATAGCCTTACAGATTCTAAAAGCTGAGAAAAAAACTACATTTGATAAACAAAAGAAATCTTCATAAAGACATATCACAACTGAATTTCTGAAAGGTGAAGACAAAGGAAACTATCTTAAAAGCAGTTGGACAGATGACACATTACTTATAAATGAACAACAATTCATATGACAGCATACTTTTCATCTGAAACCTTGGAGGCCAGGGAGGAGTAACATAATCTCCTTCAAATGCTGGAAGAAAAGGACTGTCAACAGTGAATCCTGAGGCTGGAGCGGTGGCTTGGTGGTTGTGGTGTTTGCCTGGCATGTGCAGGTGCGCGGGTTTCAACCCCAGTACCCACATGCATGGCTGGGTGTCAGAGCAACGGGGGCCATGTGGGAAACTCAATAAAGATTGATTCTGTCTCTGTCTCTGTCTCTCTCTCTCTCTCTCTCACTGTCCTTCTCTCAAAAAAAAAAAAAAAAAAAAAAAAAAAAAAAAAAAAAAAAAAAAAAAAAAAAAAAAAAAAAAAAAAAAAAAAAAAAAAAAAAAAAAAAAAAAAAAAAAAAAAAAAAAAAAAAAAAAAAAAAAAAAAAAAAAAAAA
>PVKS010029752.1:0-25060 GCA_004027875.1 Aplodontia rufa | reverse complement strand
TACAATCATAAATGTGTATAAAGTAACAATATGATATGCACTTGATATTAAGCCATAGTTACCCCCTACTCTAGTCTCTAGATTCTTCTATATTACACCCCATAAGAGATATAAATGCCCATATATATCTGATTTTTTATATCCTATATATATATGTATCAAATACACACACACATATATATATGATTTTTCAGAATTAAATGATTGCGTAAGTGTTGACTTCTGGAGGGGGGTAAGGATTATGCCACATTTTTGATTGTCTTCCTAGATCCCTCCTTATCTTCCCTCCCTCTCCCATCCCCCTGCCTCTCCCCTCCCCACCTACATGTCAATAGTTCTCCTAAATTAAGTGTTGCTGTGCGTTTGGAGATTCTAATACATGAGTATGACTACCTCACACTCAAGGCTGGGTTTTACGCTAGCCTCCTCAAATGAGGGGAAACATTTGACTTTTGAGTCTCTGGGTTTGGCTAATTTTGCTCAGCATGATTTCTTCCATTGCCATCCATTTACCTTCAAATGCTATAATATCATGTTTCTAACAGCTGAGCAGAACTCCATTGTATATATGTATATGGATCCATTCATCTGGTGATGGGCATCTGGGTTGATTCCATAATTTATCTATTGTAAATTGAGCTGCTATTAACATTGCTTTTTTTTTTTTTAATGAAGGAGTGGGGGATAGAGAGAATCAACCTTTTATTTAGTTCCCCATGTGGACTTCAGTCTGAGACTTTGTTGCAAATGTGGTGCTGCGGTTTGAACTCATGTACTCGCGTGTGCCAGGCAAGTGCCATAACCACTGAGGCACTGCTCCAACCCTTGAACGTTGCTTTTGCTGTGTCTCTGTAATGTGCTGATCCTAACTCCTCTGGGAAAATACCCAGAAGAGGGATAGAGGAGTCATATGGTGGATCCAATCCTAATTTTTTGATGAGTCTCCACACTGCTTTCCAGAGCGGCTGAAGTGTTGGCTCCACCAACAGTGTGCTAGTGTTCCTATCTCCCCATAACCCCTCCAGGATTTGTTACTGTTTATGTTCTTTGCCAGTCTGGCTGGAGTGAGTAGAAATCTCAAGGTAGTTTTGATTTGAGTTTCTCTGATTTCTAGTGATTTTGAACCCTCTCATGTATTCATTGGCTTGCTCGATTTTCTCTGTTGAGAAGTTTCTGTTTAGCTCTCTGGCCCATTTTTTAATTGGTTTGTTTGTGTTTTTGATATCAAGTTTTTTGAAATCTTTGTAAATTTTGGATATTAGTCCTCTGTCAGAGGAATCACAGGCCATGATTATCTCCTGTTCCGTTGATTCTCTATTGACAGTTTGGACCAATTCTTTGGCTGAGCAAAAGCTTTTTACTCTAATGGCATCCCACTCATTAATTCTTGGTTTTAATTTTTTCACTTTGGAAGTCTTGTTGAGGAAGTCATTACCAACTTCCATATGCTGGGTTGTTTCTAATTTTTCTTCTAACAGTTGTATGGTACCTGGTTTAATTTCCAGCTCCTTGATCTACTTAGATTTGATTTTTGTGCAAGGTGAGAGATAAGGATCTAATTTCAGTTTTCTGTGAGTGGCTGTCCAGTTTGTCCAGCACCATTTGTTGAATAGGCTTTCTCTCTTCCATGTTATATTTTGACCCTTTTTGTCAAAGAACAGATTTTAAAGATTTGTGGGTTTGTCTCAGAATCTTCTATTCTATTCCTTTGGTCTTTCATTCCTATTTTGATACCAGTACCATGCTGTTTTTGTTACTACAGCTCTATAGTATAGTTTTAGATCTGGTATTGCAAATCCATCTGTTTTGTCTTTCTTGCTTAGTAATGTTTTGGCTATTCTGTGTTTCTTGTTGTTCCGAATGAATTTGAGAATTGCTTTTTCTATATCTGTAAAGAATGACAATGGTATCTTGATGGGATTGCATTGAAACTATATAGCGCTCTTTGCAGAATGGCCATTTTAATGATATTAATTCTGTCTAACCAAGAACATGGAACATCTTTCCATCTCCTCAGGTCTTCTTTGATTTCTTTCTTCAATGTCCAATAATTTTCGTTGTAAAAGTTGTTTACTTCCTTTGTTAGATTAATTCCCAAGTACTTTTATTCTTTTTGAGGATATTTAAATGGGACCAATTTCCTGATTTCTTCTTCTGTCCTGTACTGTTAGCATATAGGAAAGCTATTGATTTATGGGTGTTGATCTTGTAGCCTGCTACTTTGCTAAATCTGTTTATAAGCTCAAGCAGTTTTCTATATTCCAGATAAGGATCATGTCATCAGCAAAAAGGAATAGTTTGACTTCCTCTCTTCCTATTACTATCCCTTTGATTTCCTTCCCTTGCTGATTGCTCCAGCTAGGGTCTTGAGGACTATATTGAATAAAAGTGGTGAGAGTGGGCAGCCTTGTCTTGTCCCTGAGTTTAGTGGAAATGCTTTCGGCTTTTCTCCATTTAGTATTATATTAGATGAAGGTTTGGCATATATGATCTTTACAAAGTTAGGATAAGATCCTTTGATCTCTATTTTCTCTAGAGCTTTTAGCATAAATGGGTTTTATCATTGAGATGATCATATGGTTTTTGTCCTTAATTCTGTTTACATGATGAATTACATTTATTGTTTTGCACATATTGAACCAGCCTGAGTCTGGCTTTGAACTTGAAATCCTCCTGTCTTAGTTTCCTGAGCTCCTGGGATTACAGGTGTGTGCTACTATGCCTGGCAGGAAGGAAATTTTCTAAATAACTCACATAAGGCAAATTGTGTAGTATTTTTTTTTTAAGAGAGAGAGAGAAAGAGACAGACAGAGACAGTGAGAGACAGAGAGAAAGAGAGAAAGAATTTTATTTAGTTTTTTGGTACTTGGTGCTGGAGTTTGAATCCATGTCCTCGCTAATGCAGGCAAATGCTGTAACTGCTGAGCCCCTGCTCCAGCCCCCAAATCACTAATCTTCAAAAGATCTGTATGATACTGTGAAAGTCATCATTTCCACTTACAGATGCAGAAACAGAGGTATTTTACTGGGCACAGCGACACATATCTGTAATCCTAGCTATTCAAGATGCCGAGATGGAAGACTCAGGGATTCAAGATCAGCTTGATCCATATAGTGAAACCCCTTCTCAAAACAAAAACAAACAAAACAAAACAGCTGAGGCATATAGTGACTACATACTTCATCCAGAGTTACATAACTAATTAGTACTGGAGCCAAGATTTGGTTTTGGAGAGTCAGATTCTAGAGCCTGTGCTCTTAATCATGACCGTATGAAAATCTCTTAAAAGATGTTCGTAATTGAAAAGCTTTTATTTTCCCTACTTTCCCACCAAGATTTTTAAAAATGGCTCTTATTGGTGCATTATAATTGTGCATAAAGGTGGGATTTGTTGTGATGTATTCGTACAAGGAAATAGCATAATTTGGTTGATTTCCTTCACCAGGGCCTCCTCTTCCTGTCCCCGCCTGTCTCCCTCTCGATCCCCTTCCTTTACTCTATTCCCACTGAGATATTTTTTTATATATCCCCTTCCTACGCAGCAAATCACTTTGCTACTAGAAGTTGATGATAGCAGTTGCCAATATAATATTTTCATTTTGTCAAATGACAATTCATAGAGCCTGATTCTCCTGCTTCAGAAATAGGTTACAAGGTAGGGGGTCCCCAAATGCCCCATAAACACCTACAGACTAATCAAGCTGCTATGCTGTGTTCATTCTCAGAAGTCCCATCTGAAGGTATAAGCAATAATGTCCAACTTGTAATATATGTCTGATTCCTGTTTAAGCATCCTTTCCCTGTGAGAACCACCTGATCTCTGCTCTTTTACAGAGGCAAGGCTGAGCTACACATTCTGTGTGTTAATTTCCCTGATAAGTAAGGTGGAGTTTGATAACAGTACAGACTTTATTTGACACATAGTAGGTGCTTAATACGTATTTTCCCAATAAATGTGATCAATTGGAATTTTTTTGACTTTGGGGGAACAGAAATATCAAGGTAATTTATTTTCTCTTTTGCTCTTTTTAAGTAAGTACCAACAGTAAGTACCCAGTTCTATTTGATCTCCACCCCAACTACATTTCTGCTTTCGGCAATTAGACAAACAAAAGTCGTAGCATCTCCTCAAATGCATTATATGTTTATAAGTGGAAAAATCTTCATAAGAAAAACTGTTCTTATTATTTAACCAAACACTATGTTCCAGATCCATTTTTTCTCCATATTCAAACAAAGCATTGCTAGTTCAATGAGGACAGGGAGCATGAATTACTAAGTGGTTGATTCACTCCACAGATAAGTATACAGGCTTTTGTGTCTAAGGAGACTGCTTGATTCTCTGTGCACAAGGACACAGTGTTCCCTGCTTGGCTTATTTACCGTGTGTTTTAATTAGCTGCCAGGCCTCTCATGGCAATCTCTGTTCCAAAGGTAGAGAGATTGTTTCACTGATGACTTAAGTAAGAGCTTTGTCCACTTGTTCTGCACTCCCCTGACCCCATTTCTGCTCAGGGACTGAGCTCTGTAATGCAGTATGGCTAAACTGACATCCTTGCAGTGGGTAAGGGACCCCACAGTAAGGGCACTAGATGGTGGGCTTGTGAAGGGCAAGAATTGGTTTTAAAGAGTTCAAGTGGATGGACTGCTCCAGCTTCTTTAATTTTTTTAAAATTAAATACAAAGCCCTTCCACTCACTCACCTGCTTTTGGAGATGGCCAAACTCTTCCAGTTGCAGCTCCTGTTCTCAGCCTGGCCTGCAGTGAATGCTTCCTGGGGACTGGGCATTCTCACCTTTGTGCCCTGGAAGCCTAGAACAATGCCTGCACCCAGGAGTCACCAGAAGGGACTCAGGAAATGCTGCTGACTCTTCAGCTGAGGCTCAGTCAGAAGGCGCAGACCTCTGTCACCCTCTCTCACTTAGCCCACATGGTCTGTCTCCAAATCCATGGAGTCTATCCTAAGGTAGTAGTCGAAATGCTGAACCAGCTCTACAACATGGGCATCGACCAATCAGCCACAGAGCAGGGGCAGGGTCCTGAAGGACCCCTCCTTGGGCAGACATTAACTCTTTAGTTCCTTTTATACTCAGGTGGACTGAGGGAAGGGACATTTGTGAGAGGGATGTGGGTGGGGCAGAGTTGGAGAGCAGGGACTATTGCTAGTTAGAATGGTAACAGTAGTACCTGTGCTCCTCCATACCAGCAGATACAATCCATGTAACTCTCTCAAAGCTATCCAATACAATGCAGCCAGACTTAACGTTTTTTTCTCCAAAATGAAATATTGCTTTTATCGTCTCACAGATAAATCTAATTGCTATGAAAATATCAGAAAATAAAATGAGCTGTGAAGATGGTAGCTGCATCATTATTTTAAAAAATGCATCTGAGGGGCCTGGAGTACTCGCTGGGCAGTTATGGTGCTTGCCTAGCATGCATGAGGATGCGGGTTGAAACCCCAGGACCACGCACACAGTGAAGTGTCTGAGCAACAAAAGCCAAATGAGAAACTAAAGAAAACGGATTCTCTCTCTCTCTCTCTCTCTCTCTCTCTCTCTCACACACACACACACACACACACACACACACACTTTCCCTATCTCTTAAAAAAAAATCATCTGAAGGCTGGAGTGGTGGCTCAGCAGTGGAGTGTTTGCCTGGTATGCACAAGGACCTGGGCTTGAACCCCGCACCACACGTAACCAAGTGTCTGAAAAACAAAAACTACATCATCATAGATAGCATATAAGACTGCATGCATGAATATATAGACAGATGATAGATTGTGGACTACAATAAATAAAATAAAAAAATAAATGAAATTAATTCTTTCTCTAAATTTATCCCTCTTTCTTAAAAAACAAATGCATCTGAGTCCCCAAATAAAAGCAGAGAGCAACTACACGGCTAAACCAAAAATCCTTGAGCATGTTGACAATAAAGATCTCCACGCAACAAAGTCCCCAAATCCAGGGAGGGAGGCATGGATGGCATTACCATCTGGCAGGAGAAGCAGGGGGAGGCAATGGGGCTTCTGATGGGCCTGAGGATGGACCCACTGGTGTTCACTGGGATTACAGGCATGCACCACCACACTCGGCAACTTCAGATTTTTCAGAGCATTGATTCATTCCAAAAGAAAGCAGAGTAATCTGTTTAACATATTTAAAGTACTCGAGGAAGAAAAATGTGAGCCAAGAATTTTATATCCAATACATCTTACTTTCAAATATTTAAGTATTTTATCTGACAACTGTTATCAAGAGGCAAACTGTTATGAACATGTAAGAACTCAGGGAATATTGTTCCCATGAATCGTTCCAGAGGATTCTACTTAAGAACAAGTTTCAGACTAGAGAAACTGGTTGGTGAGAATTAAAAATATCGGTGTTTCTGCAAGACAAAGATAGTATCATGTGTAAGGGCTGTATAATCAGACAGCACAATCATAAAAAATGAGGGGCAAAATAGGGAGAGCAAATGCAAAAATGTTCTTAAATGTTTTCACAGATAATATTTAGTAGTATTAGAATTTCTATTCTGGTACATAAGAGCAGAATAGTTGTGGGATAAAGTAAATGAATAATTGTAGAATATTCTAATTCTATCATTACCTGTGTTTTTAAGAGCCAAGATTTTTATTTGGGAGGAGCAAGACATGGCTATAATGCAGAAGATGTTAAATAGAAACAAATTTGACTGTGAGTTGGAACTGTTGGTATGATATATGTCATATGAAGCTATAAATATCATCATAGATGGCATATAAGACTGCGTGCGTGAATATATAGACAGATGATAGTTTGTGGACTACATATAAATAGTTTTGCATATATATGTATGAATGTATGTATGTGTGCGTATATATATGTATGTGTATATATATATATTATAGTCTTAATTTTGTCCTCTGAATGGGCTTAACATTTCTGACCAAGACAGTAAACAGCAGCATCCTTAGTACCAAGATTGTGGTCTTCAAATTCAATTTATCATCAAAGGAATTGAGACTTCAGGCAGAAATGCATAATTCTCAGAGAAATGGGCAGTCTTTATTTGAGACATAAAATGTACAAGATGCATTTAGAGCATTTTATCATAACCAGTGGGAAGGAAAGTATCAAGCACCATGAGGGAAATAGCAAAAAAAAAGAAAAAAAAAAGAAAAAGAAAAAAATAATAACAACCCTCAGAAGTCAAGCTGAAGAGGCTCTTATTAGTCAAAACCAGGATAATTTGAACTGTCAGGAAAGATAATAATTGCAAATGATTGATTTGATAGATTTGCAATCTATCAAAAATGTTTAAATCCATGGACTCATACAAATATTGAAGAAATAATTGATCACTTCCAGAGGACGATTGGCAACCAATTCATTCTCTTGAAAACTTTAAAGAAATACAATCAAACTTTTATCTTGCCTTTTCTATATAAAAAACTAACACTGGTTAACTGAGAAGGGAAAATTGACTCTTTATAAAAGCAATTTAAATAATGAATAAAGAAGAAATGCAGATATGATATATGGCTGTTTAACAAGGAACACACCACCACCTGTGGTTTTGTCAAAGATAACGAACCAAGTGTTTTAGTCAGCTTTTCCATTGCTGAGACTAAAAGACCCAACAAGAACAATTCTAGGAGGAAAAGTTTATTTAGGGGCTCACTGTGTGGGAGGTCTTAGTCCACAGATGGCAGGCTCCATTCGTCAGGGCTCGAGGTGAGGCTGAACATTATGGGAGAAGGCATGGCTCCAGGGAGCTGAGAGAGAGACTCCATGCCAGATGCAAAATATAAACCCAAAGGCAAGTCCCCAGTGACCCACCTCCTCCAGCCACACCCTAGCAGCCTGCAGTTGCCAGTCAATCCCTATTAGGAGATGAGCTCACTGGTTGGGTTAAGGCTCTCATAACCCAGTCGCTACACCTCAGCCTTTGCATTGTCTCACATGTAGAGTTTTGGGGGGACACTTGTCAACCAAATTATAATATTCTGCCCCTGGCCCCCAAAAGGTCACAACAGTCTCACAGTAGAAAATACATTTAGTCCGTTTTCAAGAGTCCACATAGTCTTAACAGTTCCAGGAGTGCCCAAAAGTCCAAGTCCAAAGTCTCCTATGAGACTCAGGGAAAACTCCCATCGTGAGCTTCTGTAAAAAATCAAGTTAAATATGTCCAATACATAAAGGCACACAGGAAATATTTACATTCAGAAAAAATAGGAACATAGAAGTGATGGGACCGAGGCAAGACTGACATTCAGCTGGGCAAGCATGTCCTTTAGTTCTATGTCCAGCATCTGGAGCAGGTGGCATCATGATGTTCTCTACAAAAGGCTTGTGTAGGGGCTGGAGCAGTGGCTCAGTGGTTACAGTGCTTGCCTGGCATGCATGAATATGCAGGTTCAAACCCCAGCACCACCTACACAACAAAGTCTCGGAGCAATGAAGGCCACGTGAAAACCTGAATAAAATTGATTGCTTCCCCACCCCCCTCTCTCTTTCTCTCTCTCTCTCACTGACCCTCTCTCTTAAAACAAAGAAAAAAAGCTTGTGTAGCTCTCCCCCGTGGCCTTCTGGTTAGTCCACACGGTCTCTCTCTCTCAGCATCTCTGTCCTTGATTCCTGCAGCTTTCCTCAGCTGTCAGTCTGTGGCATTTCTTAATCTCAGGGGTCTCCACTGCATCTTCTGCTTCCTCCTCACATCTCCATGCATCACCCTCTCAGGGGCTGCCCACAGGGACTTCAACCCTGGGGCACTTTGCCTGGCCTTCCAGGCCTTTGAAATCTTGATGGAAGCCTCCACGACCCCCTAACTCCAGCATCCTGCAATCCTGCAGAACCTGCACCATATGGTTGATGCCAAGGTCTGCTGCCATCTCAAGCAGTAGCCAAGCCTCCAGGGACCACGGCTGCTGCAGCCTCTGAGTACCCGGGTGGCTAAGCATGTTGAAAAACCTCTGTAGGCCCCTTTGTGCAAGAAGGGTGCCCCACTGATCTCTTCTCAAAGGAATTTTTACTCCCTTGAGCCTGAGATGAGTGTGGTCTTGCCAATTCCTGAGATGCCCTCAAGCCATCTTTCTTATTATCTTTGGGCAAAGTTTTTAGAATTTCTTTAGTGCCAGTAATGTCTTTCAGAATGGCAACTTTTTTTTTTAAGAGAGAATCAATTTTTATTTATTTTTTCATCTGGTGTTTGGTCTTCCTCCACTTACTAGTGTATGTGGTGCTGGGGTTTGAATGTGGGTCCTTGCGCATGCCAGGCAAGTACTCCAACCACTGAGCCACTGCTCTATCCCCCAACTGCAAAACTTTAGCCCAGTGTTTTTTTTTTTGTTGTTGTTTTTTTTTTTAAAGAGAGAGGGACACACTGGATGAATGGATCCAAAAACTGTGGTACAAATATATCATGGAATTTTACACAGGAATTAGAAACAATGATATTGCAGCCTTTGAAGGTAAATGGATGGCTATGGAAGAAATTATGCTGCGTGAAATCAGCATAACCCAGAGAACCAAGGGTCGAATGTCTTCACTCATCTGTAGAGGCTGGAGCTAGACCCTGGCCATTGAGAAAGGAGGTCTAGTATCATGTTTTAACTCTGGATAAGGTGTAATGTTATACAAACTAATGCATTTTTAGAGATGTTTTGGGAAGGGGAGGGGAGAGATAAGAATGGGTAATTGGGGGGCACTCTTGGGGGTAAATCTAATCTTCAGAATCTATATACATATTATATTATTTCATTTAAAGATTGTGTGATTGTTTAACAAATAAAATTCTCAATAAAAAGTAAAAAAAAGAGAGGGACAATGAGAGAGAGAAAGAGAATAAATTTTGTTTAGTTTTTCATGTAGCCTTTGTTGCTCTGACACTTTGTTGTGTGTGTGGTGCTGGGGTTCGAATTCAGGTCCCTGTGTCTGCCAGGCAAGTGCTGTAACCACTGAGCAACTGCTCCAGCTCCCTTTAGCCCCAATTTTATTCCCATCTTTCAAGTCCAAGTTGTTCAAATTTTTCTGTTCTGCTTTCTGCTCCTGAATATCACCATAAACTTGGCTAAAAGCTGCCAGCAATACCCATGCTATCACCTGAATGCTATGCTGCCTAGAAATTTCTTTCGCCAGATTAGGAAGACCATCACTTTTAAAATCAGGCTCACAGACAGTCTCAGGACATGGACAAAATGCAGACAACTTCTGAGCCAGAATGTAACACAAATGTCCTCTAGTCCAATTCTAATAGTCTCCCTTTTCCTCTGAAACCTCTTGAACCCTGTCTTTAATGTGCACAGTCCTGTTGGCGTCTGGTCCTCTGACCTCCCACTAGAATCACCCTTTAAGCTCTGCTCACAACTATCTAAAGCTTGCTAAACTTTCCAAAATTCCTCCCACCACTTCTAAAAAGCTTCAAAAGCTTCTGAACCACGTGGTCAGTGTAGTCACAGTATCAACCCCACTTGTTGGTACCAATTTCTGTTATAGTCAGCTTTTTTGTTGCTGACTAAGAGACCTGACAAGAACAAGTTTAGGAAAAAAGTCTTATTTGGGGGCTCGGTTTCAGAGGTGTTAATTAATAGACTGCAGGCTCCATTTCTCAGGGCTGAACATCAAGGTGGAAGAATGTGGCAGAGGGAAGCGGGTCTGAACACATGACTCTAGGAAGTGAGAGAGATTCCATGCCTGATACAAAATATATCCCCAAAGGCATGCCCCAGTGACCCACCTTCTGCAGCCACACCCCAGCCTACAGTTGCCAGGTAATCCCCATCGGGGGTTAGCTCACTGGTAGGGTTAGGACTCTCATTACACAATTATCTCACCTCACCCTTGCATTGTCTCACATTTTGAGCTTTTAGGGGACAGCTTTCAATCAAACCATAGCACCAAGTCTGTTCAAGTTCCTGGAGCCAGCTGGCATTTTAGAAGAAACACAGAGGACAAAGGTACAGGTCAATGTGCACCCTAACAATATAACCAGTGGGGCTGGAGCAGTGGCTCAGTGGGAACACACTTGCCTGGCATGCAAGAGGACCCAGGTTTGAACACCAGCCACCACAGACACAACAAAGTGTCAGAGCAATGAAAATCAGATGGAAAATTAAATAAAATTGGTTCTCTCTTTCTCTCTCCCTCTCTTAAAAAATGTAATCAGCAAAGTCCAGATTGTGGGAACTTTGAGAGGTCAAATACCTTGGGTTCTTTTTTTTTTTTTAAGAGGGAGAGAATAAGAGAGAGAAAAAGAATCAATTTTATTTAGTTTTCAATCTGCTCTTTGTTTCTCCAACACTTCGTTGTGTATGTGGTGCTGGGATTTGAACCCTAGTCCTTGTGCATGCCAGGCAAGTGCTCCAACCACTGAGATACCACTCCAACCCCCTTTGGGTTTTTTTTAAACAGATACAGAAAGGAAAAAGAATGGAAGGAGAACCAGTAGATTAATATATATTAACATGGGCTGGAGTGGTGGCTTGGTGGTTATGGAGCTTTGCCTGGCATGCACAAGGATGCAGGTTGGAATCCCAGCACCACATATACAATGAGGCTTCAGAGCAGTGAAGGCCACATGAAAGATGGAATAAAATTGATTCTATTTCTCTCTCTCCTGCCCTCTCTCTTTCTCTCACTGTCCCTCTCTCTTAAAAAAAAAAAAAAGATGTGTTAACATGGGCTGGAGCCGTGGTTAAGAGGTTGCAGTGCTTTCCTGGCATGTGCGAGGACCGGGGTTCAGAATCCAGCACCACATGCACAGCTAAGTGTTGGAGAAACAAAAACCATCTGAAAAACTAAGTAAAATTTTCTCTTTCTCTCTCTCTCTCCCCTCTATTAAAAAAAAAGAAAAGGTGTATTAACATATCTAGTTACTTTTAAGTGGACAAGATGTTTTAAAATGCATATTTGATTGACAAAACTGTAAGGAAATGTAGAGAAGTTTACACAACAAAAATCAGGCTAATGTGCTGTGTCTGGGTGTGGTGGTGCACACCTATAAACCCAGCAGCTCAGGAGACTGAGGCAGGAGGATCACAAGTTCAAGCCAGACCCAGCAACTAATCCAGACCCTGAGCAATTTAGCAAAACCCTGTCTCAAAATTAAAAAAAATAAAAATAAAAAGGACCATGGCTCAGTGGTTAAACACCTCTGGGTTCAAGCCATAGTTAAAAAAAAAATCAGGCTATTGCTACTTTTGTGAAGAGTGAAGGAGATGGAGTACAAGAATTCCTTGGTTATTGACAAGGTCATATTTTTTGATTTGGGTGACCACTGCAACTGTGGTCACCAGAGTAACTCTGTAACGTGCACATTTATGTTGTGTATGTGTCTTTAGGTTTTAACTTTTAAAGAGCTTAAAAATGATACTGAGAAATTATAAGTTCTCACCTTATAATTTAAATTAAATTTTCTTTCTAGATATAGATGAACAAAATACCTTTTTTTTCATTTATTTTTAAAACGAGGTGCTAAGGATCAAACCCAATGCCTCACACACATGCTAGGCAAGTGCTTTGCCGCTGAGCTACAATCCCAGCCCCCTTTCCAGACTTTTTTTTTTAAAGACAGAGGGACAGCGAAAGAGAGAATCAGTTTTATTTAGTTTTTCATGTGGCTTTCATTGCTCCCACACTTCATTGTGTACATGGTGATGGGGATTGAACCCGCATCCTCATGCATGCCAGCCAAGCGCCATAACCACTGGGCCATCTTTCCAGCCCCCACAGCCCCCAGTTGTAATGTTAAGTCACACTGCCAGGCCCTGTAGACATTGTTCCACTGTTTTCCAGCACGGAGGTAGTTTGAACATGTTTGTATCCAGCTTGAATCTGTCCCTACCAACCTGTACCTCCATGGATGATTTGCCCGTTCTGCACAGATGTGTAAATAATTACTTTTCTTTGAAAATTAGTAACTCAACCAGGCTTGGTCTTGATGTTTGCTCAAAGTCAGTATTTTTCTGGCAAATAGCATATATTGTCCTCTGTAGTTTTTCTTCCATTCCGGGAAAATGTATTATGTGTCTAAATGCATGTTTTATTGCATATACTGGATTCTCTATACCAATTAGAGACATCAATTATCCTTATGCTTGATTATCTCTTGGTCCTCTCATTATATTCTTATTATTTTTTCCCTAATTGCTGTATTCCCTCTGTGTTTTCCCTTTGTATTTGCCATAATTATCTCGAGTCTTTTATCATGTCATTAATTCAATTTTCAGGCATGTCTTTCCTGATATTTGGCTTTTTTTTTTTTAAAGAGAGAGGGACAGTGAGAGAGACAGAGAAAGAGAGAAACAACTTTATTGAGTTTTTCACATGGCCTTCATTGCTCCAACACTTAATTGTGTACGTGGTGCTGGGGTTTGAACCTGGGTCCTCGTGCTTGCCAGGCAAGCGCCAAAACCGCTGAGCCACTGCTCCAGCCCGATATTTGGCTTTTGTAATGTGTGTGTATTAGCTCTATAATGGTCTTGTTTCAATTTTTGATTAATTTTCTTAGCTCAAAAATCTCCTTTTTCTTTTTACTCTCCTTTGGTCATTTTATCATTGCAATTTTGAGGTACTATTTTCTCAGGTTCATATTCTTATTTAGGTTTTCATAGTGCAAAGCTCTACCTGGGGACCTCCTGTTTTTTTAGGTTACAGTTTTCTTCCAGAATGGTTTCTTCATAGTTCATACATTATCTTCCTTCCTCCCCATCCCACCCTTTATTGACTGTACCACATTTACATGGTTACCATATGATTTCTTTTCATATTACTCTTGGTTTGTAGAAGCAGCTCCAACCAGAGCTGTGTAGATGAAGTCTCTGCCACCACCCCCACTCAGGATAAATTTACTGTCTCCTCTGCAAGATACATTTTTGTTCATTACATCAGGTGTTAGGAGAATCTGTGATTATATTTTACTCTGCTATCTTTACCCTTAAAATTTTTTAAAAAATATAAATCTTATCCAGACACATCTTGCTTAAAACTGTTCAGTGTTAATTTTTATAGCTTTTGGGAAAAATGTCTAAACTTCTTACCATACATCCAAGATCCATCATTGTTTGGCCTCTCTTCCTCTCTAGCCTCTGGTGTCCCATCACTCTTTACCATATTTGCTAATTTATTGCAGGAGTCTTTTTGATGAGCCTTGATCTAACCTTAGAATCCTTCTCAACAGAAGGCTTCAGGTGCCTACTGACCATCTGGACTGTGGTTGAATTCCATTCATCTTTTGAAACTTCCTTCTAGTGTTCTCTTTTCTGGAAAGCTTTTGCAGAACACTCCTCCCTTCCTTGCTTTATGTCATTACTTCAGACATTTTTCTTTTGTGATTTTCTCTCATGGTCTTTATCATTCTTGATTGTAATTGTCTTTTACAGTATGGTGTAGTGGGTTTCGGGGCCAGATTACCTGGGTTCAGAATTCTTCTCTGCCACTTGCTTTCTGTATGATCTTGGATGACATTTTATAAGCTTTATGTGCTTTTATCCTTATGGGAATTAAATAAGTTAATGCATGTAAAGTTTTAATTCAGCATAGGCTCAATGTTGCTTATCGTGTATTAAAAGGGACCATAAACCACCCTGAGCCCCAACTTCACAGTCCAGGAGCTGTCCGTGGTGCTAAAATTGTGCTTCCCGTGGAGACAATTTTGCCACTGTTTGTTATGCATTTAGCGCTTGTAGGATAAACACACGATTATGTCTTTTCAGCTTCGGCTGTGGATGTAGAAATAGTTCCTTCCCTTGCATTGCCATAACCACCATCCTGGTCCTGCCTTTAGTACTTCATCAGCTCCATTTTATGTGATTGAAATTGACCTCTTAGCTTATCTCTCCCTACTTCTGGACCAATTGATCTACTGTGACTACATTATCATTCTCCAGATCTTTCTATCAAATCATGTCCCTACTTATTAACAAGAGAATTTCAAAAGAGTGGGAACAACTCAAATGGCAACTTAAAGGGTTGGTAAGTGGCTATATATCAATGAGATTTTTTTTCTTTTGTTTTCTTGTTTTGTTACTGGGGATTGAACTCAGAGGTGCTTTACCACTGAGTCATATTCCCAGCCTTTCTTTCTTTCTTTCTTTCTTTCTTTCTTTCTTTCTTTCTTTCTTTTGAGAGAAGTTCTCACTAAATTGCTGGGGTTGGCCTCAAACTTGCAATCCTCCTGCCTTGACCTCCCAAGCTACTGGGATTACAGTAGCTTGGGATTACCACCATGCCTAGTGATATGTATATATTAAATAGCCAATAAAGGTAATTATTAAGGCTTTGTAAAAACACAGAAAGCCACTTATTAAGGTAAATGGAAGCCTAAAATATGGTTTGGACATCTTCCTTCATTTATTAAACATGTATGGAGCACACCTCTTTTGTAATAGACTCTGGAAATGTAGGAATTAAGATGGTTTCTCCTTTAAAGGAGCTCATAGAAGGAGAGATGGCCATGTAAACAGATTGAAAAAAGATATGCATGTAGACAAAGACCATGAAGGAGTATGGAAATAAATACGTAAATAGTGTTGGGGAGGGTTGTCCGTGAATTTTGTCTTTTCACTGTATCTATTAAGCCCTGGCACAGAACCTCAGAAAGAGCAGGACCACATGTCTCTGCTAAGGCCAAACTACCAGCTCCAGGTAAGCTCTTTCCCTCTACCCTGCTTCTTAAGTTCCCTCCCACAAAAAAGGATTGATGGAATGCCCAGACCCCAGGTTGTGGTTCAGAGAAGTCAAACAGGTCCCTTGAATAGAGGAAAAGAAAACACATAACAGCCATGTGGATTTTCTACAGCAAAGTAAGTGACCCAGAAACTGATATTTCAATAAAAATGGAGGTAATACGTATAATGACCCTGTGAAGAGCATCCCCAGCCCCTCATTAACTGACTTACCTCCCTGGTCATGTGTCTCAGGATTCCCTAAAAGATCTGGTCTCTGCTATTACGATTTCCATGTTGTTGCTCATTCCATTCTGAAGAATATCCTTCACTCATTTGTCTTAACCTGTACTCTTTTCAAACTAAGGATCCGTCTTTGTCAAGAACCCTTTCTTAGCTAACTGTATTCTGTTTTAGCATGAATGCTTGAAAGTCAGTTTTACTGGATATAGAATTCTTTGCTCACATTTTCACTGCTTTGAAGAAAGTCCAGAGAGAGAGTCTGTGATACATTAGCATCCATCTGTCATTGGTTAATTTCTCGGGCTCCGGAGTCAGACAGATTTGGGTTAGATCCATGCAACCTTTGGCAAGGTATTTAATATTGATTCATCTTAGTTGCTTAATCTATCATACATCCTTTGTAGAGGAAATACTAACAGCTATCTTGTAGGGTTTTCGGAGGATGAAACATAACATTATGTAAAATGGTTTGTCACAGTGCCTAGAACATAAAAAGCGCTTAATACATGTAACTGTGATAAACATTTCCTTGAAATTTTACCTGATCTGTTTCAGGGAAACATGTATTGATCCAACCAACAATGGGTGTCCACCTCCCCTCCTTAGTCAATATTTAACAGATCTCTTCTGAATGATTCTACTTTAAGAATATGGCAGAGAAAAACAACATTTCATTACTAATGTATTTCTAAATGAAGGATGACAAATTGGCAAGAAATTATGGTAATTGATTATATTTCTTATCTACAAACAGCAGAACAACTTTTTTTTCTTTTACTGTTTATGTGAAATTTTAAGTTGGTTCCTTTTTGCTCAACTTTATTTCAAATGTCTATGTACAATAATAACTAATGAAATAAATTAGGTTCACCTGCTGATGTTGGTACATGTCTTACAGCATTGAAGCTGGAGACTTATGAATCTAGCCTGAAGATCAGGAGGGATAAATACGACTGTTGTTTGTTATGAGTAGAGATGCTATTACACACACAAAAAAAAAAAAAAAGGAAAAAAATATACCATGTTCTTAAGAATTAAGGGGTTTTCAAGTGAATATTATGTCTGAGTTTAGAAGGCTAATACAGGTATGATACTATGAAACAGAGAAAACTATTATTTATTTTTTAAGAGAGAGGGAGGGAGAGAAAGAGAAAGAAAGAGAAAATCAATTTATTTAGTTTTTCATCTGGTTTTTGTTGCTCTGACACTTAGTTGTGTATGTGGTGTTGGGGTTTGAATCTGGGTCCTAGTGCATGCCATAACCAGTGAGCCACCACTTCAGCCCCAAACTCTTATCATTTAAACATGGAAGATTCTTAAAAGATATGAAACAAAGGCCCTCCATACCATGTCCACTCTTCAAAGGAAAATCTGATTTAATCTAGTCTTATGTTTAAATTAGTTTTTTTTGTGTAATTGTTAGCATTGGAAATGTGAGGATTTCCATAGATGGTCAGTGTCAATGTGTTCCAATAGTAACTGATATATTGTCTGTCATTTATTTGGTACAGTTGAATAATTGTTTTTGTTTTAGAAGGCTAATGCTCGAAGATCACTATAACAATTATTCAACTGAAAGTGACCCCCCCACCCACCAGGGGTCTTATTTAATGAGAAATTACTATTAATTGGATTAGATGCTGCATTTACAAATCCAAGAATGCTAATTAGGAGGAGAAAGGTGTTATAGAAAATAGTATGAAAAACAAAGGCTGTAGAAAGAGAAAAAGTGGCTAACATTGCATCTCTAGGTTGACTTCCCACAATGCTGAGCACATAATACTCACACAGTAATACTGAAAATCTTGAACTTTACTTCTGGATAGGCCTTTAATGCATCTATTTAGTCCAAGTTTTCATTTTACAGATGAGGAAACAAAGTCCCAGAGATGATCTACAAGAGCTCAAGTTTTTACCTGCAGTAACTCTCCACGCTGTCCCTTTTATATGAAACAGAATCCAGAAAGGCAGCACTGCATGAGATTAGGTGAGTGGGCTACCTGAGTTGAAACCCTGGCTGCACCACTTATAAGCTGTGCAACTTCGGCCAAATTATCATCTCTGAGCCTCAGTATCTTCCTTTGAAAATCTATAAAATCATAGTACACTTACTTCATAGGTTGTGTGGGTTGCAAGTCATAACACAAGTAAAGCACACAACTCAAAAGTAAATACACTTAGAAATATTGCTGTTATTCTCCCAAAGGAAAAACACCAAAGAACAATCTGAAAAGACTCATAACAAGGGAGGAAGAAACCCAGTGTAGGCAGATTATAAAATAAAGTAAAAAGGGAGATAAGATAGCATGCTTCATTAATTTCCTTTCTTCACCCCCCCCACATCAGTCCCTCCTTCCCTTATGTATGCTGATAGACACCAAAAAGAAATCCAGACAAAATGTTTTTATTCATTACACTTATTCCGTGTAATATTATGGTTTCTATAGTGCTGCTGACACTTTGTCAATGTTGGAAACTTATCACAGAATTTCTTTGACAGTGATGATAAGTGGTGATCGACTAGAATAATTGGCAGCCAGGTAAATTAAAAGCTGAAGCATTCATTAGAACTGTTTACCAAGCCTTTGTGTCCTTCCCACTGCTGTCTGCCTGCTTACCTGTCACAGCAGGCTTTGAAAAGGCAAGCAAGCGTTCTTGTATGCTTACAAAGGATCCTTTGGCAAACAGAGTTGGATGTTTATACTTATTTATATATTTTCCTACACAGAATCCGGACTGACTTGAATTCTGCGCTGTTTGCTTCACTTTGTTCAGCAGTCAAAGCCGAGTAGAGGAGGTGCTGTTTTCTCCCCCAAGACCCTCATACAGCATTCCTCCCTGTAGCGTTTTCACCAGCGGGAACATATGCCCACTCTCCAGGATCTTTTCCCCAGAGCATTAGCATTTGGGGGACGAACTTCCCGCGTGCTGTAGAGGAGTTGGGATTGAGCAGGATTTGCCAGACGGACCAGTGGGTTTTGCAGGGATGGAGATGAGGACCCCTTTTTCTGCTGAGCTCCTTCGCTGAACGGGACTAAGCAGTCTACGTTTTCCCTGACTTTTTCTTCCTTCCTGGGTTAATTCCAGATTTCCCACTTTTAACTCTCACCCTATCTTACCGCCCCACAACCTTATGAATGCTTGGGGACTTCCAGAACGTAATCGCAGAATAAAGGGTAGGAGTGGTCATTGCTGGGCCGGCCACTTTCTCATCCAGCGGGGCGGGGACTTGGGCGGCGGTGCGAATTCCCACCGCGGCTCTGCGCGGAGCCCTCTCGCTCCTCAAACTTGGCCGTCCGCGGGCTCGGCCGCAGCGTTCAGCCCTAACTTTCTCCAGCTCCGCGCTGCGGGCCTCGGGGCGCCACAGACCTGCTCCTCTCTGGGCGCGGGCTCCGAGCTCGCGCGCAGGGTCCCGGCCCCGCGCCGCCGCCGCCGTCGCCCCTGCGCGCCCCCGCCCGCCCCGCCCCGCCCCTGCCCGCCCGGCCGCCGCGGCGCACGCGTGTGCGGGCGGGGGAGCGCGGAGCTCCCGGCCGGCCGAGCGCCGCTGCCCGCCTGCCCGCCTCGCCCGGCTCGGACGTCCCGGCACCATGCGGAGGGTGAGTGTGCCGCGGCCCGCACGCGCGAGGGGCCCGCGTGTGAGCGTGACCCTCGGCCGCCGCGGCAAGAGCTCGCGGGGAAGCCGGGCGGCGAGGACTGAGGGCGCGGGGCCGCACGCCGGCGGGGAGCGGGGGCCCCCCAGGGCCGGCGCGGGTGAGGAGCGGGTGCTCGGGGGGCTCCCGCCCGGGACGCGCACGTCCGGGCTCCCGCCGCGCCGGAGCCGGGGGTTACTGCTCCCGCGCGCCCCGCCTCCGGCTTTTAGGGGCGTCGGTTCCTCAGCGCCCCGCACGCCCCTCGGCTCGTGTGGAGCCTGCGTGCTGCCGCTCCGCCCCGCGCTCCGTCCGAGGGAGCCTCGGAAACTTCGCGGGCGTCGGCCCGGCTCCCTTGGCGCCCACCCAGAGGGGCGGGAGGGAAGGGCCAGCCCGAGGCCGGGCGCGGGGCTGCGGTCGGGGTCCTCGCTGGTCGCCTCCGGGACTGCGCTTGGAGGCTCCTCGGCGCGGCGAGCGGCTAACGGGACCTCGCGCGGAGTTCCCGAGGCCGGCCCGGCACGTGGCTGGGGGTGGGGCGCCTGGCTGCCGCAGGTGTGAGGGGCCCTGCCCTCGCCTTCCCGGTGGGAAACAGACAAAAGCGTGAACCGCGGGTTTATTCCAGTGCTTCAGTGCCTAGGCGCCTTCCTACCTGTCCCCGGAGCTACTTTACATGAAGGTGTCCCTGACCTCACGGATTACCAGTCCTGTTGGATTTTAACTTTGGGGTGGAGGCTTTCATCCAGCGCAGGATCTTGGCATTTTTAGTATAGAAGGGGAGTGGAAGAAACTTAAGGAAATTCCTGGGTGACCTAAGGCCAGCCCTGATGTCAGCTTAGGTACTAAGGAAGGAGTGGGTGACTGTTCTCTGAACAGACAAGACTGAGAAGACAGGGAAAAAACGTAGTAAGTCTGCTTCCCACCAGAGCCCACTCATTCCTCATGTTTGGAGTTTGGGATTGGCTTGGTGTTAAGCATTTGCCTATTGTTTGGTCACCTGAAGTGGCCCTTTCAACCATTTCTTCTGGCAGCTGCAGGGTTGCTTCAAAAGGAACTCTGGTTTTTTTGTAGGTGCAGTGGAATAAAGTCTTTGTGTGTGGAGGGAGGAGAGGGGGATATGTTTGGAGGGTGCAGAGAGCACGTTGGAATTGGTCCTAGTTGTCTCTGGAAAGGCTTGTTAGAGAACTGACATGGAAATTTACCTGACTTACCTTTGGAGTGAGTCCAGGTGTTTCTGGGGTGAACAGGATTCCGACCAGGCTGCCCAGCTAGTTTGGCATGCCTGATATTGGAGCAGTGGAAATGGAAACTGGCCTTGGTGAGATTGTTTGTTTGAATTCCAAATTCAGGGGTCACTAATCTTTTACCCCAGTGCCACCAGGGTAATTAAAGAAAGCAGCTGGGATGGGATCTGTAGGCCTAAATAGGGTATGTTAGAGGGAGCATCAGCATTTGGAGATGGAGGGCATTGACCAGAGATCTTAAAATATGGTTTGCAGACTACGGTCTTGAGATGGATGCTTCCATAAGTGTTGATACCTGGGCCATACTTTGTGCCTTTTGAATTGTAGTCTCTGGGACTGGAGCTCAGTAATCCATCTGCATTCTAAATATCTACCTCCATAAGACATATATGAAACACCAACTATGTGCAGGCACTGTTTTAAGCTCTAAGTACATGGTGGGGAGGATGACAACCAAGAGCCTCCTTGTCTTGGGGACTGCATTCTTGAAGAGAGATTAGGTAATTAAGTCATACACAAATACATAAGTAATTTAGTGATGAATGCTGAGAAAATAAAGCAAGACAATAAAGATAAAGCAATGGAGAGTGAGTTAGGGAGGTCTTTTAGCTTGGGCGGGCAGGGAGGACCTTTCCCAGGAGTTGACATTTGAACTGTGAGCTCTACGTGAAATGAAGTCAAAGGCTCTGAGGCAGGAACAGATTAGTCTGTGTGAGAACCATAATGAAGACACCAGCGCTGGAGCATAGTGGAGTGTGTAGGGGGAGGTTGGATAGAGGTATAGGGCCTTGTTAGCCATGGTTAGAAATTTGGAGTTTAGCTTATGTGCATAGGGATGTTATTTAGAGAATTGCAAGTGGACGAATACAGTGATGTGATCTGGTTTGCTTTTTTAAAGGTTCCTATGGCTGTTGTGTATAGAATAGATGATGGAGGTTGTGGAAGAACGATGGAGAGAGGTAGAGGGCAACTGAACTTGCTGATGTGAGAGCAAGAGAGAAATGGGGATATTAAGGTTGCTAATTGTTGGGGTGTGTGTGTGTATGTGTTAGAGAAGGAAAAAAGAGAAGAAAGCAGCAGGACCTCCATTGGAATATTCTAAGTGATAATAAAGTAGCTTTCAGTGAACATTTGTTGTGGATCTGATTCTGGTATGTATATTAGTAAGAGTACTGTGAAATGGGACTGGTATCACCGTTTTACAGTGAGATAGGACGCTTGGAAAGATTGGGGGTGTTGCTCTAGGCCACTCAGCCGAGTGTCAGAGCTAGTATTTCTACCCACATTTACCTGGTGCCAAAGCGCTGGTTCTTGCCATTATACTCCACTGCCTACAAGCTTTTCCCCCCTGCCTCAGACAAGTCCTGGTTCTGGAGAAGCAGACAACTTAGCCACTTGGTGATGCATGTGACAGCCTTTCACCTGTGGTAGATGAGCATAATTGCAGAAAGATCAGACTCATTATTAGAACAAAGTATAGAAAATGCCCAATACTTGTTTTTTTTCTGAAGAGTGGTGTTATGGTCTGGATGTTTGTGTCCCCTCAAATTCATTTGTTGAAATTCTAACCCCTACTATGTTCCCAAGAGGTGGGGCCTTTGGGAGGTGATTAGGTCATGAGGGCAGACCCATGAGGCTGAGGGATTAGTGCTTTTATAAAAGATGGCCCATAGAGCTGCCTTGTCCCTTCAGTCATGTGAGGTCATAGGGAGAAGCCACTTGTGAAACAGGCAGCAGGCCTTTATCAGACACTGGATCTGCCAGGGCCTTGATCCTGGACTTCACAGCTCCCGGACCATCAGAAATGTGTATCTGTTGTTTATAAGCTATGCAGTCTGTGATATTTTATTGTAGCAACCTGAATGGACTAAGACAAGAAGCTGACCTGGTGGTAATTACCACACTCCCAGTGCTTTGACCCTCATGTTATGAACACTGCAAGAACTGCATAATAGAGTCTCCTTTCACCTTCTCACACTTAGCTAATGGTTTACTTCTTATTTTTGAATCCAAAATTAGCTCTCCCTTATGCAAAGCCAGAAATTTGAGAGCATTGGTTGCTTTTAAAAAGTTATTTGTGTTAGCTGGACATGGAGGTGCATGGCTATAATCCCAGCTGCTCAGGAGGCTGAGGCAGGAGGATGGCAAGTTCAGGGCCACCCTGGGCACCCTAATGAGACCCTGTCTCAAAGAAAAAAGAACTGGGAATGTAGCTCAGTGGTAGAGCACTCCTGAGTTCAAGCTCTAGTACCACACACAAAAAACGAACAAAACTTTGTGTTAAGTTGGAAATCAGATGTGGAAAAATATAATAGTAGCTAATATTTATTGAATGCTCTCTTTGTGCCAGGCATCTATTATTGTCTCCCTTCATTTTCATAACCTTTTAAAAGTTAAAAAAATAGATGCTACATTTATACAACATAAAATTCTAAAGATATTAAAAGTTTACAGTGGAAATTATCTCTCCTGTGCTGTTACACAGTTAGCTGTACCCTTCCCCAGTTTAATTGATGTTCAATCAATTTCTTGTGTCCTTCCAAAAATTTTATGTGTATATGCATTACGTATGCAGTTTTATTCATTCTCCCCCCACTTTTTGGCACACATGATAGGACATGACTACACTCTTCTGAGCCTTTTTTTTTCCCCTTGTACAAAAAGATGAATATTTATAGATCTGCCTGATTTTAAATAGTTGCATATGGGATACCCTCATATGGATATGTCGTACTAGAACTGCTTATTTCTGGCATTTTGTTATTAATAATGCTATAGTAATTAATCTTGTACATGTTTGATCTTACATGGGTAAGCACATCTGTATAATTAATTATGGTGGGATTTCTGAGTCAAGTGATACAAAAACTTTTTAAAAAGCAGTATCATGTAGGGATGAAGGTCACTGCTTGCTTGAGATTCAATCCTGTCTCTGCTTTTTACAATATGTGCAAGTAACCTAGTTCCTTTGTCTCAGCTGCCTTTTTTGTAATATGGTGGTAACGATGGTAGCTACCTAATAGGAGTATATACTTTGTATTTCATAACAAACCACCCCAAAACTTAATTGCTTAAAATAGTAACCACTTTACTTAGCTCACAACTGAGAGTTGGCTTGGTGACTACCCAGCGCAGTGATCTCTGTTGAATTCTCTCATGTCTCTGTGGTCAGCTGGTGGCTGGATGGTCTAAGATGGCCTCACTTACATGTCTGGTGGTCTTTGGGGACCTCTTTTAGCATGGCAAGTACGCTCTCATGCTGTTTAGACTGGCTCAGGTTTCTTCGCATGGTGGTCTGAGGGTTCCATAGAGCAGCATAAGAGGGCAAAGCACAAGCATTTTCAGTACTTTGCTGATTCATATTTACTGTTCTCCCATTGACCAAAGTAAGTCACGAGGCCAAGCTTAGAGTCTATGTGGGATGGCTGGGTACTCTCCTAGAACAGGGATACTTTGAGAGGAGTCATTGTCATTTTTATCAGCAACCTACCACAAGAATTGAACAAGTTAATATTTGTAAAGTGTCTGCTGTAGTAGTGCCTGGCACATTTTATTTATTTATTTTTGGTACCAGGTATTGAACCCAGGGGTGCTTAACCACTGAGCTTCATCTCCAGCCCTTTTTATTTTATTTTTTATTTTTTGTTTTGAGACAGGGTCTTGCTAAATCACGTAGGGACTCATTAAGTTGCTGAGACTGGCTTTGAACTTGGGATCCTTTTGCCACAGCCTTCCAGGACTCTGGAAGTGGCATGCGCCACCACACCTAGTAACTGGCACATTTTAAATGCTGTGTAAGTTTGCTGAATTATAGGAGATAGAGAGGGAGATTGCTAAGTTGCATCTAAAGAGATTGAATCAATGTAATGTACACTTCTGCCAGTATGAAGTGCTAGTCTCCCTGCTTCTGCTTAGGAAGGTATCAAAGTGGTTTATGCATTGAGAGGCAAATGTTCTTATTCCCATTTTACAGATGAAAACAGCTGTAAGGGAGGTTATGTCTTTTTTTCTGGTGTTAACAGAGCCAAGCTTGGCTTTGAATCCTTTGTCAGTTTGACTCCAGAGCACCTCTGCATGTCTTGACACTCCAGGCAGCCTTTTGTTTCATGTTTGTCATTTCTGTTTTCTATTTGAGTCTTACTGGTTTGAGAAGGTTCTGTCAGTCTGTTGAAGTCTTTAACAGTGATTTTTTATTTCAACCTGACCTACTGAATTCAAAGTAAAGTATCCACAAAGACAGCAGCTTCTTTTGTGACTGAAGGGAAGATAAAGTGAAACCTGTGTCTGTTTACCTCTT
>PVKS010029751.1:0-25051 GCA_004027875.1 Aplodontia rufa | reverse complement strand
ATAAAGACAAGAAAGGCAAATGTGACTTATTTACTGCCGAGGGGTCAAAACTCAACCTCTGCAGGAACAGGGAAGATAAACATGTCTTTCTGCAGATGTTTTACGTATCACAGTTTCTTTGTTCCTTAGTTCTAATTATTTTGCTTTCTATATCCAATTTTATTTTAAAGCCATTAATGCTTTATTATCCATGATTTCTATATGTGTTATTACTAATACTCTTCTCAACAATCCGCAACAGTAGTTTGAGTAATGTAATTTTTATAACAACCAGAAAGTTTCCAGTTTAAGTAAATTCATAATACATATAATTACTAAAACACAGCCAATTTCTAGAAGGGATGGTTTTGGCAATCTCCAGGGCTGGCTTTGCCTAGCCCATCCCCAAGTCTGGACTTTGTCAGACTGAACTTCGGTGGACATTGCCTCCTCCACTACCACACACGCACACAACTAAGTGTCAGAGCAATGAAAGCCATGTGAAAAACTAAAAAAAAAAAATTGATTCTCTCTCTCTGACTCTCACTGTCCTTCTCTCTTTAAAAAAAAAAAACTAGAGAGAAATTAAGACATTTCCAGATAAACAAAAGCTAAAGGAACTTATTATCAGTAGACCTGTCCTATAAGAATACTAAAGGGAATCTTTCAAGTTGAAATAAAGGGACACTAGATGGTAACTTGAAGCCAGTTGAAGATATAATGACCTTCATTATAGAAAACACATGAGCAATCATAAAAACCATCATTATAATTTTGAATTATAACTCCTTTTATTTTACATAGAACTTAAAAGACTAATACATAAAATTAATTCCAAATCTCTATTAATGAGTATACAAGGCATAAAGATATAATTTGTGATATTCATGACATCAAATGGGGAAGAATCCAGAAAGAGTAAGTTTTGCATGCAGTTGAAGGTAACTTGGTATCAATTCAAGTTACACTGTTAAGTGTAGGTGATATATGTAATCCTCATGGTAACCACAAGGAAAGTATCTATAGCATATATGCAAAAGGAAATGGAAGAAAACCAAAACATGTAATTACAATAAATCAACTAAATGCAAAGAAGGCAGTAATGAAGGAAGTGAGGGGCTATTTAAAAGCTACAGCATAGATTGGCAGGTAGATTTTTAAATATATTATATATATATATATTTTTTTTTTTAAGAGAGGAAAGTGAGAGACAGAGAAAGAGAGAATCAATTTTATTTAGTTTTTCACATGGCTTTTGTTGCTCCAACACTTCATTGTGTATGTGGTGCTGGGGTTCAATTGTATGCTATCTACAAGAGACTAATTAGATCTACAGACAGGTGTAAGTTGAAAGTGAAAGGATCAAAAAAGACATTCAATACAAATAGTAACCAAAACAGCAGAGATGGATGTATTTATATCAGCAAAATGGACTTTAAGTTTAAAAAAGGAGACATATCAAACATAGTAAATATTTAATTAGTCAGATAACTTATAACAGAAGCTAAAGTATACCCCAGCATTATCTATGAAAATAAAAGGTTTAAGCAAACTACTAGTACAAACCTAAGTGGAGGTAGGAATGTTTCAGTTAGAAATCAAACTATTTTCAGTCCTCTTATAGCACTGTCATAATCCCATCCAGCTGAATTCAAATAAAATTTTAATTATAAAATATTATTATTCAATTATTATATGTTTTTCTCTCATTAATAGAGTGCAAAAAATATCTTAGTACTTAGCAACACTTTATTGGAACCTAGAAATAGATTATAAAAGCAGAATTTCTTCAGAGATCAATTTTACAATTCTAGTGTTTTGCCAAAATACCACTGTAGGAATAGAAACTAATGAATCAAAATCATCCTGTTGCCAGGCATGGCGGTGCACACCTGTATTCCCAGCAACTTGACAGGCTGAGGCCAGAGGATCACAAAGTCAAGGCCAGCCTCAGCAACTTAATGAGACCCTGTCTCAAAATGAACAACCACAAAAATAATAACATGATTCAAAAAAAGAATTTTAAAAGTTCAAAATTAATGAGACATTTTTTAAAATAAGAGTTTTAGTTTTCTTTCATGAATAATGATAATTTGTATATGTTTAGGGGTGTCTTTTTGTTTGCGTACAATTTATGTTACAATCTGCAAGAAGAATAAATCAGTGACCAGCAAGATATTTCTTCTCATTCCCTTTTTGTTGTTGTTGTTGTTTTGTTTTGCTTTTTTTCTTATTTGGGCAAGCAACCAATTCCTTCCTTCTTTTCTTCTTACACTCTCCCTCCCTTCCTCCTTCTCTTTCTTTCTCCTTTGTCTTCTTTCTTCCTTCTTTGACAAGAAAATGAATTTTCTGAATATCCATAACATATACCTTCTATTCTCTTGAGCTTTGAGTCTACTTTTGAGTCTACAGATAACTCTTCTTTAAAAAAGGAGTAATTATTCAATGAAGAGTCTATAAGAATACCGAAGACCACTTACCTATGTCAGTTAAGCGCCAGTGTGTAATATCAGATGTAATTCCACCATATGAATTTTGAGCTTGCACTTCAATGGTGAAAGCATCTGGCGGTATTATAGTTGGACTGAAAAAGGAACATGAAGCACCTGTCGAACTGTCAGTTTTAAAACTGTCATTTTTTTTTCCATAAGAGCTTTGAAGGAAAAAGTGATTCAACATGAGTTTAGAACAGTATTTTGAAAACATAGTCATACTTAATATATTAAACAGTATTTTTTAGTTTTATTCTGGGTTTCTCTTCAGGTTTGGGGTCGTCTCTTATGGCCCAGGGTTTGGTTTCCCTCTGCTCCAAGGAGAGGTCAAAGTTATCTGCTCCCTTTCTCATAAGATGCTATGATCCTTGGAGACCTGCTTTGAAACCCTGTGAGCCCACTAAAAGCTACTAAATCAGTGTTTTTCCTATTGATAAGAAATAGTAAATTGGCCTCTGAAATTCCAGATTATTGCTCTGAGACTTTATTCTTTAATAAAAATCTTAGAGGATTTGTTAAGTAAATTATAAAATATTTTAAGTAGAATTTTAAATGTTCCTTTTTAATATATCCATATTTACTGATATGTAAAGATGACTATATTCTATTTTTAGTGAAAATACAGGATGCATATCATGGACAGAATTAGAGTTATATCAACATATATATTTATATAACTATTCATAGAGATGTCTGGGAAGGTCTTCATAAAAACGTTAAAGTTGCTGCAACCTTTGATGTTGTGAATTTTTACATTCTTTATATGTTTCTGATTGGACTTAGAAAACACATTAAAACACATGATGACGATTAGATAAACTCTGCCAAGCTGTAACTTGTACATATATTAGCAGGAATCAGATGGTGGGCATAATCTCAAGGATTTCTAATGGTAATTAGACAGTGAAAAATGGCCCTCAGGGTAGTGTTATGTCATAGTTACAGGTGCAAGTTCTGGAAGGAGACTGATCCCTGTTGAAATTCCTCGATACTATTTCAATAGCCTAAAAACTGCGGTGGATAATTTGTAATCAATAGGCATGACTAGTTTCTAGTAAAACCTTGTTTATGTACACTGAAACTTGAATTTCATTATAATTTTCACATGAAACAAAGTTTTCTTCTTATTATTTATGCTTTTGACAATTTTGACAACATAAAAATAGTTTTTTAGCCTGTGGGCCATACAAGAATAGGAGATGGGCTTCATTTGACCTGCAGAGTATAGATTTCCCACCTCTGCTTTACGATCTGGTCCTTTACAGTTTGCTGAGCCCTGTTTGAAAGCATCTCTCAGACATAGATACTTATTAATACATCAGTACTACAAAAATATTGTTTGCTTTTTCTTATGGTTTGAATGTGAGCTGTCCCCCAAAATCTCACGTGTCACAATGCAGTAAGGCCAAAGTAAAATGATTGTGTTATGAGAACCTTAACCCAATCAGTGAATTAATCCCCTGAGAGTGATTAATTGGTTTAACTGGTAACTGTAGGCTGGTAGGGTGAAGCTGGAGGAAGTGGGTCATTGTAGGTGTGTCTTTAGGGTATATATTTTGTGTCTGGAGTGGAGTCTCTCTTTGCTCCCTAGACCCATGCCTTCCGCCATAATGTTCAGCCTTCCCTCAAGCCCTGAGGAACGGAGCTGACCATGTGGACTAAGACATCTGAAACCATGAGCCCCTAAATAAACTTTTCCTCCTGAAATTGTTTTTGTCACATCCTTTAGTCACATCAGCAAAAAGCTGACTAAAATACTTACCTCCTTTCTTCTTCTACAAAACAAAAAATGAACTTCCCTTTCAGGACAAGATCTTGTGTTAAAAAAAAAGTTTGGAACCATAGGCTTTCTTTTGGAAATGGAAACAGTAACATTTATGATAATTTTAAAATTATAATATCTTTATTCTAGTGTAAGTAGAATTTTTAAATGTATGCTCTCAGTAGTGAAGAAAATTTGAGACTCATTATTATAGAATTTAGTTTGGGGTCACACAATAAATTAGTGGCAGACCTAGGTAAATATACGTCTCATTGCTGGATCATAGTTCCACTTACTGTATCTGCATCCATGAAGAATGAGCAGTGTTATAACATGCTAGAAAGGGGCGGGGTATATTGAATATAGGAAATAAACAGACTTCTCTGCTTATAACTGATGACTACTCTCAACCAATACAGCAGCTCTAAGAGGAGGTCATCACAGAGCTCCACATCCCCTCCCTCTGCAGCTAACAATCCTGTCAGCAAGGCTGCAAGTAGTCAAGATGTCATCCCAGCCACTGGATACACAAAGTAGTCACACAGAAATTGTGATTAAGAAAACATATTGCTTCCTAAGTGACTTTGCTCATCAACACATCAGAAGATGCTGTCTCTTCCCACAATGTCCACTGATACAGTACCCAGCTCCCATACTTACTAAGTTCTCTTAACAAGGTATTTGGTATAACTGGTTTCATTCCCTGGACTCCAAGTGCAAGTTAAATTTTTCTGATAGTATAAGATACAAGAAATGTTTTCAGGCTTAGCTGGCAGATCTAAAACAAAAAAATTACACAAACACAATTTCAGTACACAATAAATATTGCTAGCATTAAAAATTTGAATGAAAACAGGCTAAAAACTGGATTTATTGGTTAGGTATAATAAGTTCTCCTAATCAGATTCATGAAAAGAATCTAATTCCATCTCTTCTATTACTCTCTTTGAAGAGTTAGAATTCTATTTTTAAAAAATTATTCTTTACATTCTTATGAAATAGCACCATTTAAGAAGCAAAAAAATTATTAAAAAAAACCAGGCAAATATTAAGTATTAGTGAAAGTATTAGTGAAAGACATCAAATGATGGAACCATTCTGGATAATTGGAAAACAGATCATGTGGGCAAATACAAAGTGCTGAATTATGCCACACTTCAACCATAAGTTATTGATGCATAAGCACCAATAATTTTCTTTTCCCAGAATATTATGTGATATTTTAAAATGTTGAAAATATTATGTGTATTTTCAAATGTTGTTCCTGGTAGTTTCCCACCCAATAAGAAAACCAGATACAGGGATCAAAACAGAGATCTGGACCCTTAAGGAGTCCATAGGTAGAATTCAGGGGTCCATGAACTTTAATGGAAAAGCATTTACATCTTTATTTTTCACTAACCTATTACTGAAACTTAAAATTTACTTCTATCATGAATGTAGTCAACAAGCTACAATAATATTATCATTACCTGTTACTTTTCCACCCAAAAAAATCACAAATATTTTCATGCTATATTTCAGTTCTTTCAGTTGCCTTGAAATATAAAATAATATTGTAATTGTTTCTAAATTAAGGCAATTATTAGATTTGATTATTATTATTAGAATTAATTATTAGCTCTTGTTTAGTATGTTAATAAAGGACACATATTACTATATCACAAATTTATTTCTTTAACATTTTGATAATTTCATTTCAATATATTTGGGTTTCTTTGTAATCCTATGTATTTTATTTTTACATTTACAAACATTATTCTGAGAAGTGGTCCATGGGACGCACTTGATGAGGATGGGTTCTCTCTCTCTCCCTCGCTCTCTCTGTCTCTCTCGCTCTCTCTCACATACACCCACACACACACACACACACTCATTTAAGAACTAAAATCAATTTCAGACTAAGGGCAATGTTTAGCTCTGAGACTCAAACTAACTTATTTTTGAACATTTGGTAAGACCATACTCTTAAGGCATCTTTGAGAGAAGAAGGCAACTTACTAAGTTAACTTCACATATCACAGCAAGGCTCTAGTGCTTCCTAGGAAGGAAGTTCCTCTCAGACAAGAAGTAAAAAATGCCCATCACATCTAGAAAGAAAAATATGGAGAGGAAGAAGGGAAGGGAAGGGAAGGGAAGGGAAGGGAAGGGAAGGGAAGGGACTACAAAAAGCTCAGATGTCAGTGTTCTTGATAGAGCAATGCAAACATGCAGGTGTGTCTGACAAATGAGCTGGGCTGGTAGCCTATTTCAGAGGGCATAGCCTGGGGAAGACTGCAAGCCTATCATCTAGAAGAAGCTTCATGTGGCACTCAGCACCAACTCCAGCATGGCACTGAAATCCTGACTGGCAAAAGATGAGCCTGAGGCAATTCTTCAGGTGAGCTCCACACAGGTAAGTATAACGTGCACAGATTCAGAAATTTCCCTGTGCCTCAAGGTGGGGGGTGGCGATAGATTTGTGAGATGGAACTAAGTCTGAGATTAGGATGGAAAGACTTCTATGCGCAGATGGACTTCAGGATCACAGTTGTTTAACTGCCATGTGAACTTTAAGAGTAAGTGTCAGTATCATGCCCCAAAGCCCAGGTAAAGCCTGCTATCCCACAACAGGTAGCAATGGTCCTTCAAACAATATCAGAAGGCAACACAAGGACTTTCTCCCAGACACTGAAGTCACATAAACCTACTAAGACACCATCTTAAGGAGGAGCAGGGAAAAGGCAGCACACTGGAACAGTGAGATTTTACCCCAAAGAGACTAAATTAACCAAAAGACACTGTAAACCAGAAGAAAGGGAGCTAGTGTTAACAAAGTAAAGGGCTAGTCAATCCCTCCTCTTCCTTACCCCTGCCTGACTTTCCGGTGTGGAAGAGACTTTTGAAATTGATTAACTTTATCATAGAAACAAGGATATTCTATTTCTCTGCGCATCTGAATAATACTGTGTGTGTGTGTGTGTGTGTGTGTGTGTGTGTGTGTGTATTTCAATTCTGTCAGAAGTATTGTCTTTTAACAGGAAGGCAACAGTAGAAGGCTCCAGAAGCAGTGGCATCTACTGCTTTACTTAGTTTGGGCTCTTATGATTTTTAAAAAGGCTCTAGATGTGTATATTTGCATATATATTCATATATTTAATCTATAAAATGAGCATTGTCCACATGGGTAAAGGATGACCTGAAGATGAAAATAAGAGTGAGAAAAGATTTATATGCCTCCATATATGTCAATATTTCTAGCCCTTTCCAGAGAAGTTGCTTTCTCTGAGTCCTTCACATAAGCCCTTATACTTACAGCATCCTCTGGTCAATGGTCCAGTTAAATCTATCTTTACTACTTACATGCTGACAACAACAAAGCTAGTGATCTCCGAGTCCAAATGCTTAACAAGACCAAAATTAACTGGACCTGAACTAAATAACACAGCAAGAGATTAGAAGCTGCACCATTAACACATTCCACAAATGGCACACACAGTTTAAAACTTTCCCTGTGGAGTTCTTGCATCAGCAAGAAGTCAACACTTGATAGTTACCAGGGGGAACATGGAAAATCTAGAAGAAGGGAAACTAAGGGTCAGTCAAAAATGTCTCGGAAGGAATGTCTGGCACACTAATCAACTCACTCCATCTTCAAGGCTCAGTGAGAATGGCAGTATATGGATAAATATGCACAGTGTGTGTGTTCTATGTGTGGTATACATATTGTGTAGGGTTGAGTGTATGTGGTGTGGTATGTGTACCATCTGTATGCCATATGTGTGTAGTATGTAGTGTGTGTAGTACTTGTGTGTTGGAGTGTATATGTGTGTGTATATGTACAAGTGTATACATGTGGGTCTTCTTTGGCCCTTTGGCCAAGTTCCTTCCAAGATTCACACAATATTAACCTGATCCCCAACCTCCATTTCACCAATACCCAACACACTCACTTATTCTTGGCAGAATTTCAAAGTTGACCCTTGGCTAGAGACAGAAGGCTTCTTGTTTCCCCAGAATGTTCTTGATCTTCTACTAGTCTCATTGTGACCTCCTACAGCCACACTTCATTTTATTTCCTTCTTCATTCTAATTCTACCTTGAATTGGCTGAATCCAAATCCAGTCACCAAAATATCAATGTAGGAGTAGATACCAATGGATCAAAATCTACCCCTGTTGCTGGGAGCGGTAGTGCATGCCTATAATTGCAGAGGCTCAGGAGGCTGAGGCAGGAGGATCACAAGTTCCAAGCCAGCCTCAGCAACTTGGCGAGACCCTAAGCAACTTAACAAGGCCCTGTTTCAAACTTTAAAGAATTACAAAGGACTGAAGATGTGTCTCAGTGTTTAAGTGCCTCTGGGTTCAATCCCTGGTACAAAAAAAAAAAAAAACCTGAAAATAAAATTACCATATGATTCCACAATCCCATTGATGGGTATATATCCAAAAGAAATGAAATCTGTATGTTGAGGAGACATCTGCACTACCATGTTTATTGCAGCACCTATTCACAATAGTCAAGATATGAAATCAACCAAGGTGTCCATTGATGAATGAATGGTTTAAGAAAATATGGTTTATCTACACAATGAAATACTAAATTCTGTCATTGAGACAACATGGATTGAATTGAAGATCATTATGTTAGGTGAAATAAGGCAGGAACAGAAAGATAAATACCATATGATCTCACTCAAATGTAGAATCTAAAACAGATGATCTCATAGAAGTAGAGAGTAGAATGGTAGTTACTAGATGCTTAGGTGTTAAAAGGTATGGAAGATAAGAAAATTTTGGTCAAAGGATACATGATTATAGATAGGAGGTATATTTTTTAAATGTCCAGAATAGACATGTGTATAGGGACAGAAACAAGATAAGTAATTATCTAGGTCTGGAAGAAAGAGGATATTTGGGGAAAGGGAGAGAAATGGCGAATGGATACTAATGGTTATAGAGTTTCTCTTTTAGGTGATGAAAATGGTAGTGATAGTTGCACAATTCTGGAAGCATATCAAGAACCATTGGTTTGTATACTTTCATTATTTTAATTTTTTATTATTCTTATTTTTTATTAAGGAGTTGAGTTATTGTACAATCATTAATGCATATAAAATAACAACATCATATGCATTTAATCCTAAACCATAGTTACCCCCACATTGCCCACAGCCTGGTCTCTTGATTCTTCCATATTACAACCATATAGCATATATAAATGTCCATATATACATATGTATATAATTGTGATTTTTTTCAGAATGATTGCATAAAATATTATTGGACTTCTTGTGTGAGGTAAAGATTATGCTACATTGTGATTATCCCCCTGGATCCCTCCCTATCTTTCCTCCCTCTTCCATACCCCACCTCTCCCTTCCCTCTTCACCCCCCTATATGTCTATGGCTCCCAAAAATTATGAGTTGATATGCCCTTGGTGGGTCTAAAACATGAGTTTGACTGCCTTTCACCCAAGCCTTGGTTAGATCTAGCCCCCACAAATGAGGGAAAACATTTGACCCTTGACTCTTTGGGTTTGGCTAACTTTGCTCAGCATGATTCCTTCCACTGCTATCCATTTACCCTCAAAGGCCACAATATTGTTGTTTCTAATAGTCGAGTAGAATTCCATTGTAAATATACTTTCTGGTTTTTTTTTAAAGAAAGAGGGATAGTGAGAGAGAGAGAGAGAAAGAGAGAAACAATTTTTATTTAGTTTTCATGTGGTTTCCATTCCTCGGACACTTCATTGTGTATGTGGTGCTGAGGTTTGAACTCGCGTACTTGCGCATGCCAGGCAAGCACTGTAATCGCCAAGCCACTGCTCCAGCCCCGTAAATATACATTCAATGGATGAATTAGATGATATGTGAATTCAATCTCAATATTTTTAAAGAAAAAGCAGAAACTTTGTTAACATATATTAAAAAACATAAGTCATAAATGGAGTCACATATCTGGTCTCCAGGACCAAAAATGTCACCAGGTTTCAGCAGAAGAGAAAGAAAGTGACTAAAAAAATGGTTTTCCTCTTTACCTGGGCTATTGTTATGGAGCTACACTTGTTTCAGTAGCAAAAGAGACCAATAGTCTTAGGAAGGACATTTGATACTCGTCTTAGAGATTTGTGCTAGATAAAATGTATATTCATCAATTTGTCCAGTGCTCATCAATATCTCCTCTTCTTGAACATAAAGGAGGAATTTATTTCCTTGGTCCTTTGAAATCAAGCATGGGCTTGCCCCAAATATTAACATATGAGAAGAAGCACTTAAATTTTGGTACCTGATTCCTGCCCTACCCTCCCAGTATCCAACATATATTGGTTTTTAATTTAACATGTGATTAAACTAATGGGTCATAGATCTGCACAATACTGCATGAATATTAGACTAAGAATGTTGGGTTGGTACACTGTAGAAATATGCTATTGTCTCTTTTCCCTAAATCATTGGAATTTATGGTAAATAATGTAAAAATTATATATTTTCATATTTACATGTGTGTGTTATCTAAAGTCATAGCAATTAACATAAAAACTAAGGAGACAGCTCTTACCATTACACTCTAACAACAATCTTAAGTTTTGGATGTCATATAAGCCATCTTGACAAATTTGCATGTGTATTAGGAGTATATATAAACTTGCAAGTGCAGATGTGCTTGTACACACACACAACACATAAATTTAAGATGTTCACAAATTCCCTGTGGTCCATTGGTGGGTGTCTTTTTGCTCTAAAGTTAAAAAATCTTTGTACAGAGAAAGCAATTAAAAACCACACATGATCCATAAAAGGGCCCAGGCTAACCTACCTGTCAGGCTGAATTTGTAGAGTAAAGGGAGCATCCACAGTGCCCAGGTCCACATTATTCCTGAATTAACTCCTTTAGGCTGGAGAGAGAGCTGAAAACATCACCAGAGAAATTATTTCCTGAGTCTTTCCAATAACTCTGTTCAAGTGACTGGGAATTTTATGGGTCGGAAGGGTTTCATTTTTATTCTATTCTATTCTGTTTTATTGGCTGTCATAACATAGATTTCCCCACAATTACTCCATCAACCCCAGTCAACATTTTCAATGTGTGATAACAATATATTTTCCTTTTATCTATAACACACTCTACTATGTAATATGAAAAGTACAACCACCACCAAGAATTTGTTCCATGAAAAAAAATACTATGTGTCTGTTCAGATCTGAAATCGTCCTCTGGCCTTTGTGTAAGTATCCAAGCACTCTAGACAAATGGAGCACCTCATAGTTTCCTAAAGGCACCATGATATTTCACATCTCCAAGCTTTGTATGTATTTCCAGTGCCCCTTTCCCTTTGTGATATTATGACACATATTTTTTGGTCTTCATCAAAACTACCTCCCCTAGACAGGCTACATAGAAACTAAAATTTTGCTTTCCCAAGACAAGTCATAGAAACTTTAATCTTCTCCTGCCTTTGTCTTAGAGCTGGTCATAATGAAATTCTGTGACCTATTCTTGTCCTATCAGACAGTAGATCATAAGATCCTCCTCATTCCAGAGGGATCTTGCCTCATGCTCTGGAGAAAAAAAAAACTGCATACACAGGCCTTGATGGTTTTCCCTAGTCCATTAGAAATCATACCTATAAAATTAAGTCTACACACACACAAAAAGGACAGAGCTCCAGGAACTTCTAGATAGCCAAACTGGTGGAGATTCCTGGAGAGTGGTGGAAGCTCTGCACCCCTCTGCTCATATCTTGCCCTATGTAACTCTTCATCTGTACTCTTGGTAATAGTCTTTATAATAAACCATTAAACCTGTTTCCCCTGGTTCTGAGAGCCATTTAAACAAATTAATTGAACCCAAGAAGAAGGTCATGGAAACCCTGATTTATATCCAGTCAGTTAGAAGCACAGAAAAAATCAACCTGGGGTTTGTGATTGGCATCTAAAGTTGGGGAAAGGGATTCTAGGGTATTGAGCCCCCAACATGTGGAATCTGATGCTACTTCCAACAGAACTGAATTAGATCAGAAGACACTCAGCTGGTATGGGCTGCTGCATAATTAACTGTTTGCTTGTTGCTCCAGAATTAACTGTTTGGTTGACTATACACCTGATGTCAGAAGCCTCATGTAATGATTATGGTATAAGATTAGAAGAAAATCAAGACATTTTGGTTTTCCTGACACATAATATTCCTGGACAAATTAACCACCTTCCCAGACTCATGTCAAAGCTAATCTCTAAAATACCATCGCTGAATTCCTACACAAAGCTAAGCTGTAAATCTCTCCTTTGGGTTCCTCCCTGACATGTCATCTGTGCTATGGTACCTGTCACACTGAAAGGTGCATAGTAATTTACATGCTGAATTCCCCATTCATAGCCAGTTTTGTGAGAGCGAAATCTCTTTTATTCCTCTTTGACACCTTATTATTCAAGGTAATGCCCGATACATGGTAGACATTCAATATTGTTTGTGTAGATTAAGAGTTTCTTAGAACAAAAAGATTGGCTGCTTGTCTTATCCCACATGAGATGGTGACAGTCTAAGGATACAATACATGTAAAAGCAGTGACTCATTTTTTCAGGAATAAACAAATGATGCTACATTTTCATCTGACATCCATAAGAAGAAAAAGAAAAAAGTGTTTTCAACAAAATAAATTAATTCAGAAAAGGTCACATGCAGCATTTACAAAGATAAAATTTTCTCATATGCAAACCAATGGAAATATCTAACTAATTCAAAATTCCTCAAGTAATAAAGTAGAATGAGAACTTGGATCTATAATTTTAAAGATATTATAAATAAATGACTGGTTACAGACTTTCCGGTAAGATGGTGGAATAGAAGTGTCCTTTATATGACTCCGCAGGTAAGAAGAGTCAGGACAACCAAGGAGAAACTATGTTCTCAGGAGAGAAAGAGAAAAAGAGCTCTGGGGATCAAGAAAGAGATGATGGGAAAACTAAAAAGTATAGAGAAGCAGAAAGGCAACTCAGAGAAAAGTCCAACCCTGATTCCCTGAGGAGGAGAACATGAGATGCTGCGAGTGCAAGTTATTGTTATCATGGTTTGTTTTCTCCTCTCTGAGTCATACTGCGGATCAATCCCTCAAGAAAAGGATGCTCACGAAGAAGACCTTCACATAAAAGTGGAAGAGATAACCACTCAACCCAGAAACACAAGAAACATGAACATTGAAAAATCAAGGCAATCTAGCTCTTCCAAAGGTTTATAACTCTTCAGTAACTGAATCTAAATATATTAAAGTAGATGAAATGACAAAGAATTCAAGAAATTGATTTTAAAAATAATCAATGACATCAAAAAAGATAAACAGCTGATGAATTAAGGAAGAGAATATAAGATATGAATGAACAATTCAATAAAGAGATAAATATTCTGAAAATGAACTAATCAGAAATCTTAGAAATCAAAAACTCAAGCCAGGCATAGTGACACATGCCTGCAATCCCAGCGGTTTGGGAGGCTAAAGCAGAAGGATCACAAGTTCAAAGCCAGCCTCATCATCTTAGTGAGGCCCTAAGCAATTTAGTGAGACCCTGTCTCAAAATAAAATACAAAAAGGGCTGAGGATGTGACTTAGTGGTGAAGTGCCCCTGAGTTCAATCCCTGCTACCCCTCCAAAAAAACAAAACAAAACAAAAAAACCTCAAGTAAAAAACTCAATTGAAAACCTCACCAATTATTGTGCTTTGGTTTTTGAGTTGTCCCCCCAAAAGTTCATGTATGAGACAATGAAAGAAAGTTCAGAGGTGAAATGATTAGATTATGAGAGCTGTGACCTAATCAGTGGATTGATTCATTTGCTGGATTAATAATTTGGATGGATTAGTAGATGGTAACTATAGGCAAGTAGGGCACGACTGGAGGAAGTAGGTCACTGGAGGTGTGCACCCTTGGGATTATATTATCCCTGGCTTCTTGCACTCAAGCTGTCTATTTCCTGTGTGTCACGAATTGAACAGCTTTCCTCTGCCATGATGTTTTGCCTTACTTTGGGCCCAGATCAATGCAGTTGGTCAACCATGGACAGACGCTCTGAACCTGTGAGCCAAAATAAACTTTCTCCTCTAAATTGCTCTTGTCAGATATTTTGTCATGGTTATTAAAATCTCACTAACACACCAGGCACATGACTGTAATCCCAGCAACTCAGGAGACTAAGGCAGGAGAATCACAAGTTCAAAGCCAGCCTCAGCAACTTAGCAAGGCCCTAGCATCTAGCAAGACCTTGTCTCAAAATAAAAAATAAAAAGGACTGGGGATGTGGCTCAGTGGGTAAGTACTGCTGGGTTCAATTCCTGGTACAAAAACAAAAACAAAAAACAAAAAAAAGATCTGACTAGCACACCAATAGACTAGATTATGCAGAAAAAAGAATATCAAGGTTTGAAGACAAGGATGATGAATTACCACATTCAGACAGTGTTAAAGGGAAAAAAGAAATTACAAACAGGACCTACAATATGTATGGGACAAAATTAAAAGTCCAAATTTAAATAATTGGTTTGGACAAAGGAGTCAAGATATAGACTAAAGACAGGAAATCCATTCCATGAAATAATAGGAGAAACATCCCCTTAAGCTTTGGAAAGATGTGAACATCCAAGCAGAGGATTCGTTTAGAACCCCAAACCAATACGACCAGAAAATAACCTCTCCGTGTCATATTGAAAATTCTTGCATTGTCTCACATGTGAACTTTTGTGGGATATTTCATATATAAACCATAACATCAGCACGTGAAACTTGCTCTAAAATAGATCACATTTTAGGCCACAAAGCAACTCTTAAAATATACAAAAAAAATTAAATGTTTTTTTCCATTTTATCAGACCATAAGAGAAACAGAAATAAACAGCAAGACAAACTGCAGAAAATATACAAACACATGAATATTAAACAATACACTTTTTAAAAAGTGGATCACCAGGCGTGGTGGTGCATACTTGTAATGGCAGTGACTCCAGAGACTGAGGCAGGAGGATCACAAGTTCAAAGCCAGCTTCAGCAACTTACGGAAGCCCTAAACAACTCTGTGAGACCCTCTCTCAAAATAAAAATATAAAAAGGGTTGGGGATGTGGCTCAGTGGTTACACCCCCCAGGTTCAATCCCCAGTACCAAAAAATAAAAAATAAAAACAAGTGGATCATTTAAGAAATCAGGAGGGAAATTTAAAAATTTCTAGAATCAAATGAAAATGAAATGCAACCTACCAGAAACTATGGGACACAGCAAAAACACTTACAAGAAGTTTATAGCTTTGTTTATAGCTTTAAGTGCCTACATTAGAAAAACAGAAAATGTTCTCTCTCTCTCCTCTCTCTCTCTCCTCTCTCTCTCTCTCTCTCTGTGTGTCTGTCTGTCTGTCTATTTGGTATGGGGGATTGAATCCAGGGGCACTTAACCACGAAGCTATATCCGCAGCCTGTCTCATTTCTATTTTGAGACAGGGTCTCACTAAATTGCTGAAGCTGGCTTTGAACTTGCAATCCTCTTGCCTCAGTCTCCCAAGCCAATGGAATTACTAGCATGTGCCATCATGCCCAGAAAAAAATAAATTTCAAATAAATAACCTAATGATGCATCTCAATGCCTTAGAATAACAAAAACAAACCAAATCCAAGATCAGTAAATGGAAAAAATAATAAGGACCCAGGCATAAATAAATAAATGGAGACTAAAAATACAATAACCAAAAAAGGATCAATTAAACAGAATGGTTCTTTGAAAAGATAAACAAAATTGACAGACCCTTAGCAAAGCAACCAAAATAAAGAATATCCAAATAAATAAAATTTGATACAAAAGGGGGGATACTACTAAAATCATTGGGAACAATTTTGATAATAAATTACATGCAAATAAATTGGAAAATCTAGAAGAAATAGGCAAATTTCTAGACACATATATCATATCAAAATTGAACTAAGAGCATATAAAAAACCAAAATATATCAATAATAAGCATTGAAATTGAAACAGTAATAAAATGTCTCCCAATAAAGAAAAGCCCAGGACCACATGGATTCATGCTGAATTTTACCAAATTTTTAACGAACTAATTACATTAAAATAGGAAGGAAGTGGTACTTCCTAATTTATTGTATAAAGTCAGTATTACCCTGCTATCAAAACCTGATATATCAGGACACAACAAATAAAGAAAACTATAGACCAATATCCTTGATAAACATAGATACAAAAATTCTTAATAAAATACTTGCATATTAAAATCAGCAGCCCATTAAAAAGATCATACATTGTTATGTTTGAATGTTAGGTGTCCCCCAAAAGCTCACATGTGACAATTCAAGAAGGCTGAGGTAAAATGATTAGGTTACAAAAGCCTTAACCACATCAGTGAGTTCATCCCTGATTAACTGGCAACTGCAGGCTGATAGGGTGTTGCTGGAGGAGTTGGGTCATTGGGAGGCATGACTTTGGGGTAAATATATTCTGTATCTAGTGTGGAGTTTTTCCCTCTGCTTCCTGATGTGATGCCTTGAGTTCTGCTTACTGGAGCCATGCCTGCTGCCAAGATGTTCAGCTTCACTCAAGCCCTGAGGAACGGAGGGCTTCTGTGGACTAAGACCATGAGCCCCTAAATCAACCTTTTCCTCCTAAAATTTTTCTTGTCAGATCATTTAGTTGCAGCAGTGAAAAAGCTGATTAAAACACACACCATTACCAAGTTGGTTTCATTCTGTGAAAATAAGGTTTATTCAATTTATGCAATTTAATAAATATAATTTACCACATAAATAAAATCAAGGATAAAAATCACATGGCCATCTCACCAGATACAGAAAAAGTCCTTGATAAAAGTCAATATCCCTTCATGATAAAAACCTTGAACAAGCTAAGTGAAGAAGGATCAGACCTAAATATAATAAAGGCTACACATGACAAACTCATAGCCAACCTCAAACTTAACAGGGAAAAAAAATGAAAGCATTTCCTCTAAAATTATAAATGAGATAAGGGAGCCCATTTTCACCACTCTTATTCAATATAGTAATGAAAACTTCAGCCAGAGCAATCAGGAAAGAGAAAGAAATAAAAGGGATATAAGTAAGAAAGAAAGAAGCCAAATTATCCCTGTTCGCAGATGATACATTTCTATACCTAGAAAACTCCACAGTTCACCCAAAGTCTTTTAGAGCTGATAAACAAATTCAGCAAACTAGCAGGATATAAAGTGAACATACACCAACAATGAATTCACTGAGAAATCAAGAAAATAATCCTGAACAAAAATCAAAACTGAACAGAAAGAATAATGTTAGAGACATCATAATATCTTATTTTAAATATGCTATAAAGAAATTATAACAAACATATGGAATTGGCTCCAAAATAGACATGGAGACCAATGGAATAGAATGGAGGACTCAGGAACAAAACCATGCATCTATGGCCATTTGATTCTTGACAAAGAAGACAAAATCAGACATCGGAGAAAAACAGCCTCTTCAATAAATGGTGCTAAGAAAAATGGATAGCTGCATGTAGAAGGTAGAAACTAAATTCCTATAATTTTGTACAAAATCAACTGAAGACGGATCAAAAACCTTAATGTTTAAGACCTGAAACTTTGAAACTACTTCAGGAAAACAGAGGGGAAACACCTCAAGAAGATATTGATACTGGCAACAATGTCCTGAAGAGGACTCCAATAGCTCAGAAAATTATATCAAGAATTCACAAATGGAGTTACATCAAATTAAAAAGCTTCTGCACAGCAAAGGAAACAATCAATGGCGTAAAGAAACACCCTACAGAACGGGAGAAAACCTTTGTCGGTTATTCATCTGACAGAGAATTAATACCCATAGTATATAAAGAACTCAAAATAGTAACACCAAAAGAATAAGAAATTCAATCAATAAATGGACAAATGAGCTTGTTATGGTTTGGATCTGAACTGTCCCTCAAATGTTCATGTGGGAAAGCATGGTCCCCAGAGCCGCAAGGTTCCGAGCTGGGGCTTTTAGACAATGATCATGAGGGCTCTGACCTCATCAGTGAATAAATCCATTTGATGGATGAATCTATTGATAGCTGAATAGATTATTGGGAGTGGGACCTTGTTAAAGGATGCAGGTCACTGAGCATATGACCCAGAACAGCGTGTCTTCCCTCTGACTCCCTCCTTTCTATTTCTGCTTCCTAGCTACCATGAGTTGAGCAGCTTGCCTCTACAATGCCCTTCTGCCATGATGTTCTGCCTCACTTCAAGCCCAAAGAAATGGAATCAGCTGGCCTGGGGAGGTGGCTCTGCAGTAGAGTGCTTGCCTGGAATGCACAAAGACACAGGTTTGAGTCCCAGCACCACATACACAACTAAATGGAGGGAAAATAGAAAACAAATGAAATTAACTCTTTCTTGCTCTTAAAAAAGAAAGAAAGAAAAGAAATAAAGACAAGACAGCTGATCATGCACTCAAACCTCTGAAACCCTGAGCCAAAATAATTCTTTCCTCCTCTTAAGTTGTTCTTCTCAGATATTTTGGTCACAGAAAGAAAAATTTGACTAACACAAAGCTGAACAGACACTTATCAAGAGAAGTAGTACAAATGGCCAATAATCATATGAAAAAAAGTGCAAACATCTTTAGCCATCAGGGAAATGCAAATTAGAGCTACACTGAGATTTCATTTCACCCAGTCAGAAAGGCCATTACCAAAAAGAAAAAAAAAAGTAACAAATGCTGACTAAGATATGGAGAAAAAGGAACTCTTACACACCATTGACAGGAATATAAATTAGTATAGTCACTATAGAAATAAGTACGGCTGTTCCTCAAAAACTAAAAACAGGGGGCTGGAGCAGTGGCTCGGCAGTTAAAGAGCTGCTTGGCATGTGTGAGGACTCGAGTTTGTACCCCAACACCACATACACAGCAAAGTATCAGAAAAACAAAAACCAGATGAATAAATAAAATTATTCTATCTTTCTCTCTCTCTTTAAAATTTTTTTTTAAAAACCAAAAATAGAATAGCTATAACACTTCTGTACATATACCCAAAGGAATCAAAATCAGCATACGATAGAGATACCTGGATACCAATTTTTATTGTAGCATTATTCACAATAGTTAAGTTATGGAATCAGCCTAGATGCTCATGCATAGATGAATAGATAAAGAAAATGTGGGATACACACACACATACGCACACAATGCAGTATTATTCAGCCACAAGGTTAAATAAATTATTTAATTCACAGGAAAATATATAGAATGGAGAACATAATGTTAAGCAAAGTAAATTAGCTTCAAAAAGACAAATACCACATGTTTTCCCTCATGTGGAATCTAGCAAGAGGACAGTAGACTCGAAAACAGAAGGGGGACTACTAGGAAAAGGTGAGGGGACAACAGGAAAGGGACAGTGGGGATAAGAGAAGGTAATAGGGTGGATGCCATCAAAGGGTGTTAATACACATGTATGAAAATATCACAAAGTAACCCATTCTTTTGTACAATTAATATGCATAATAATTATAATAAATGGTTTACATTAAAAAAAACTTGTTACATCAGAGCAACAGTTAATGCATACAGTACTCTGTAGTGTATTTCTTCTCATGAAATAGCCACTTTGACTTAAATAAGTACAAAACAAAGGGAAATTTTTAAATTTGTCAATGCAGAATACATGACTTTATAAAATTAATTATAACACTAATAGCATTCTTTTGTGTCTAACTATTCAGAATGTTGTCTTGCTTCTCTGCATCTCTTAGAAGAAGTGCCTTTAGTCTTACTTAGCTCCCATGATTTATGTGTCCTGAAAGCATATCAGAGAGTGAGGGAGACCAACTGTGGAGACTATAAAAGCAGAGATGCTGGCAGTTCCAATAACTTAATAAATGAGTGGTGGTGTCTGCTGAAGCTAAAACTGTTGCTCTGACAAGTGTTTTTGCATTTTTAAATCTTATGACTATTAAATATTAAATAAAATATTAATATTTTTAAAAATGTTCTTAAGTTAAATGTAAGTATTGCTTGGTTTATCACAAGAATACTTACCTATTATTATAAAAATATTTTTAGGTTAAATGTAAATATTTCTTGGTTTCTTTATCATGAGAATACTTACCTATTATTTGTGAAATTTTAAAAAGAAACTTAAAATTAAAAATCAGCAATACTAAATCACACCGTGAGACAAAGCTGGAAAAATTGCAGTGTTGAAGAGAGCAGCATTCTAACAACTGAGACCCCGATGTTCCAGCCCTGGTGCTCTCACAAATTGGTGGGCAAAGACCTTAGGCATTCTCGGAGTCATTCACCACTGTCTCAGCTGCAGGTTAGGGACTGGGAATAAAAGAAAAGCCCACCCCTGACTTCAAGGAGCTCCCATTCTAGCTCAGTGATTTATTTAAGGAGAAGAGGACAAAGGATAGAAAGGAGAGGAGTAGCTTTTTTTCTTTTTTCAAACTGCAAATGTCACAGTGAGACTGTTACTGATGATTCTTGTGTTGTAATTCCTCCAGTGGTTTTGAGCATTAAAGCGTTGAGGACAATGGGTCTACTTGTAGAAACAGCACACACATTAATTTCAAATACCACGTGGTAAATGCTGTAATTATAATAGTACACAGAGGGCACAGAGCTCCTAGGGAGAGAAATGAGTTAATGACTGTGAAAACCCAATGAGCACTGTCATTCTGAGATACCATTATTCTAATGCTTGTTTGTCCTCCTGAGACTTTTCCACTTTCCCCTCTCGTACCAGAGAACCACTGAAATGACTGCTTATTGGTAGTAAATGCAAACTAATGTGTGGTGAGTCCCAGGAGTTTAGAATTAAGTTCAAGTGAATTCATCTAGTAAAATCCGTGCACAAAGGTGATCCTGGTTACTGCGGTGGGTAAATGTACTTGGAGAGCTTGCATTCACTCAGAATTCCAGCCAAGGAAACGTACGTAATCTCAGACAGCTTGATCTGGAAAATCGTCACTGTCATATAGTTGAAGGAACCTACTCAACTAATTGTATCCTAAATGGAAGGACATTTTAAGGGCAGAAAGGAGAGGTCAGCTTAGAATGTACAACATTAATGGTTAAAAAGCAAAAGTTAGCAGTTTTTATCCAGTATTATCTATATAAGGAAATTATGAAATTTCCTGTCCCTGGAGTGATAGACTGTAGCAGTGTAGCCTCAAGACCTCACCGCAGCCTTATGAAAGGTACCTCAAAACCAAAAATCTACCTCCCTGAAAGCTCAGATTCTGTGAAGCCCTTTCAGATTAATGATTTAGCAGAAAGGGAGTCCCGAACAAAGGATGTGCACCTTCCAGTCCATAGAAACGCTATCCCTCATGTGTTTCAGACTTTGGAAGGCAAATTGTCCTATCCAAATCTGAGATATAAGAAATTCCCAAAGATTCTGCTGTGCTCTTGAGAACCATCAACCATTCATGCATCTCTGGATCATTGGCCTTAACTTTTTTTTATTAGTTCTTTTTTAGATATACATGACATTAGAATATGCCCCGACACAATGATAAAACCATGGAGTATAACTTTTTCAAATTCAGTCCCCAGCATGTCTCTTCCCCTCCCCTCATCCCTCCCCCTGTTCTTTTTAGTTATAATTATGGCCTTAACTTCTGAAATGGAGAAGCTTTGAATAACTGCTTTTCAAAGAGAGGCCACTTCCTAGAAATAAACAATCTTAAACTGAAGAGACTTTGTTAGTATGAGATGTATGTTATGGGGGATTGCAGGGGAGTAGAACTGCCCCATCCTATCTCATGTGACTGAAGTTCAAGAACTAGAACGTGGCTGTTCTACTCCCCTGCAATCCCCCATAACATATATCACACATGCACATGCTGTCCTTAGGCAAATCAGTTTTCACTCAAGGCCGTGTCCTAGATGCTGAGCTTTATCTTATTTCATTTATTTAAACATGTACCACCACGTGATTTTTCCCAGGCCTGACTCCATTTGTTCATACATTCACTCTCTTATTTGCTGATATCCATTCTGTGCCAGGCACAGAACAATAAAACTTTAAACCAAGTTCCACTGATTGGAAAGTCTGAGGGAGGCTGGGCAGCTTGTGCTGGATTCTCTTCTCCAACCCCCAGTGTAGTGGTCAACTGGTACTTGAATCTTTGGCCAGAATGTGGTCCCCAGAATTCATTCCCACCTCTTTGCCCATTCTTTAATACTCCCACCCATATTATGGGAAGCAAGCAGCAGGGTGCCCAAACTTACTTGGTCCCTCAGAATTCCTCAGACTAGAAGGATTGGTTTATATAGTTTTACATTCATCTATCAAATAGAAAGTTCCCCTGTTCTCATTCTCTTTTAGATGTTGATTTAGAGTCTTCAGATATCATTACAGTAATAATAATGGCCTAGATTTATAAAGCATTTTCCATGTATTTTCTTATTAGATCTTTTCTCACCTTTCAGGTAAATAGGGCAGATATTTGCATATTTTATATATATTTACATATTTTATATTTCATTTACTATTATACTTTGGGTTAAATTATATGATATTGCTATTTTTATATGTCAAAACAGCCAAATATTGACACTTTTTACCTCATAAAGTAATAGTATCCTTATTTTTTGGATGAGTTACTGAGCACATACATATCCCAAGATGAAAGTAAGAGCTATCAGATGACTACTTTCATTTTAAAGTCTATGAACCCATCTGGAATTTGGGCTGCCTCCATACAAGAACATTCTGAGATGTCCAGAAACAAAATCAGCAAGAACAAAATAATGTAAGAGACTACCGAGTACTAATTACATGACCTGAATTATATTCTCTCCTTAAAATCCCTGTAAAGTTGGTATCTCCACTTCACAGATATGGAAACTGAAGCTTCCAGATATCATATAAATAGTTTAAAATAATAGATTATAAGTGGCATAAGCAGGATTCAAAACCACACTGTCCAGGACTGGAACAGTGGCTCAGTGGTTGGTGTGTTTGCCTGGCATGCGTAAGGACCTGGGTTCAAACCCTAGTAACACATACACAACTAAGTGGTGTCAAAGAAACAAAGGCCAGATGGAAAAATAAATAAAATTGATTCTTTCTTTCTCTCTCTCTCTCTTTCTCTCTTAAAATAATCCAAAGCTTAGGTAGGCTCTCCACCAAACCTACATTCTAGCTATTAGTGCTTTATTCCCCTTCCACTCTCTTGCCATGAAACACCAACACAAACAAGGGTTTTCCTCTGAGTCTTCTAATCTTATTTTATCTAGCTTTGAGTTTCTGAAAAATAAGCCCATTATATTTAGATATTTTCCCAGTCCCTGATCCCTGACTCTCCACCCCCATCCAGCATTTTAAAATGAGTAGATTCCCTGTAACTGTCAACAGCCAGTCTAACGAGTTCATGTGATGGGTCCTAACTCATCATTTCACTGTGGAAATTAGAAGATGATCCTTACATGGTAGGAAAAGAGGACTTGGGTTATCACTCTTCTAAATGAGTTGACACTCACCTTCAAGTGGTGTCCCACAGCTGCTGGTTCAAAGAATCCACCTCAAAGGCAACTCCACTCTCTACTGCACAAATTGAGCCAGAAAGGGTGATCTGGACTTGAGTTTATCCTCACAAAGACTTGCATTTCCTCTCTGGTTGCCTGGGGGCTTTTCCTTTGCTTTTTAAGCCCAGCCCAACCCAGGGTGGCACTTATCTACTTCTGCTGGGAAATGGATTCTATTATTGTAATGGAAATAAATAAATAATTATCTGCATCTGTAAGACCACTCAACTTTAAAGGAGAAGTGTCATCTGAAAGAAACATAAATTAAAGAAATGACCAAATTTTAAAGTTTCTATTAAAGAAGTCCTTATGAATGTAGTAACAGGTGAAATGCTGAGAGTATCTTTTGCTTGAAAACAGAAATATGCAATCATGCAATTATATTCAAACAAGGCACAAGTTGAAGGAAAGAAGCTAATGGTTGCTCATTATTCTTATTTATATGTAACATAAAACACTGAACTGAGAGGCAAGAGCCCCAGTTTAGCGCCTATTAACAATAATGATAATTAATAATATGTGGAGCTCTTACTATATGTGAGGGATAGTACTAATAAATTTAAATTATCTCATTTAATCTTCAGAATAATCCTCTGACACTGGAAATACCTCTAATTCTATCTTACAGATGAAGTAACTAAAACCAAAACAATTGAAAAACTCTCTGTAGTTAAGTAGTGGAGCCAAGAACTGAACCAAGGCAGCCTAGCCTGACTCTGTTTCTACAAACTAAAGGGTTAAATTAGGGCTTCTGAGACCCCTTTAAGCACTACTATTTTTATAACCTTTTATAACTAACTGACAAAATCACAAAGAAAATAAATAGACTAGTGAAGCAGTTATGAGGCAGTAGCTACTCCATGTTTCCTGTATAGCATGCTTTCCTGTATAACATGCTATACAGGAAAGCTAATTATAGAGGCAGTAGTTACTACCTGTTTTAAAATAAGATATGCTTTCTAATCCCTTTTTTTTTTAACCCATTCCCCATCTTCCTCAGGCAATGTTCCACTAAGTAGGAGAGGTTAGCAGAAACAAGAGAGGTAGTCTTTTACATAATAGGTAATAAATATAACATATTTAAGATTCAATTATACTGTGTTATATAGCAAAGCCAATATTAGCATAAAATATGAAGCACTTCTTTAGTTTATTCAACTAATGCTTATGAAACATCTAGTATATCCATAATACTTTACTCAAAGTATTGTGGGTCAGAGAATTCTAGGTAACACATGGCCAATTCAGCATTCTAATTTATCTCCACTCTCTCAGAAAAAA
>PVKS010029750.1:0-25059 GCA_004027875.1 Aplodontia rufa | reverse complement strand
CATACGACCCTGCTATTCCACTCCTGGGTATCTTTCCAGGGGACTTAGAATCAGCACATTACAGTGACACAGCAATATTGATGTTCATAGCAGCACAATTTACTATTGCTAGGCTATGGAAACAACCCCGGTGTCCCTCACAGGAAGAATGGATCCAAAAACTGTGGTACATTTATACCATGGAATATTACACAGCAATCAGAAACAATGACATTGCAGCCTTCGAGGGTAAATGGATGGCTATGGAAGAGATCATGCTGAGTAAAATCAGCTTAACCCAGAGATCTAAGGGTCGATTGTCTCCACTCATCTGTGGAGGTGGGGACTAGACCCTGGACAATGAGAAAGTTGGTCTAGAAACGTGAATTAAATTCAGATAAGATGTAATGCTTTACAATTTAATACTATTTTTAGAGTTATAATGGGAAGGGGAAGGGAGGGATAAGGGAGGGTAATTGGGGGGGGCACTCCTGGGGAGAGTTGCAATGTCCAGAATATATACACATCTTATACACATTTTATATTGTTTTGTTAAAATCTTGTAAGGTTGCTCAAAAATAAAAAAATTAAAAAAAAACAAAATAAAAAAATTAAAAAAAAATTTAACTTTGTACCCCAAACTTTGTAATATTATTTACTTTTCAGAGGTGTTAGATAGTTTCTTCATGCATTTAGTTATAATCACACGGTCAAAGAGGGTAACAGATTAACTATATTCAATAGGGTCTGAACCTAGGATAAAATCTTTAAAGATTCTATTGATTAAAATATTATTCAAGGGGCTGGAGTGGTGGCTCGGCAGTTCAAGCCCTTGCCTGGCATGCACGAGAACTGGTGCTCAAACCCTAGCACCACGTACATAACTGGGTGTCAGAGAAACAGAGGCCAGATGAGGAAAGAAAGAAAGAAAGTTGATTCTCTCTCTCACATACACACACTCCCTCTCTTTCTCTCTTTCTCTTTCTCTCCCTTTCTTAATAAAAGATAATAAAAATATTCAAAAAGGACCAAATATTAAGGAGAAGATTCCCTTAATAAATTTTAAAAAATATTATGAATAAGATAGCTTGTTCTCAGAAAACTGTGAGTAGAATTTATAACAAAAATATAATTCAATGGGCTAGAGCAGTGTCTCAGTGTTTATGGAGCTTGCCTGGCATGCATGAATACATGCGTACAAATCCCAGCACCATGTAAACAATGAAGTGTGGGAGCAACAAAAGCCATATGAAAAAAATAAATAAAATTGAATTTCTCCCTCTCTCTCTCTGTTCCTCTTTCCTTAAAAATATTAAATTCAAAAAGGACGCAATATAAAGGAGAAAATTCCATTAATAAATTATAGAAAAAATATTATGAATGAGATGACTTGTTCTCAGAAATCTGTGAGAATTAAGAATACCTATAAAATTAGCAAAGAGTAAATCTATTTGAAAATAAGTATCCAAATTTAATAGAGAGAATATATGTTTATTTGTATTGCTATTAGCTGCATATTATATAATAAAATACTCCCAATATAAATTTGCGATATTTCCAACTGGTTGCTTCTTTGGTACCCATTCTTCATCTCTTCTACTTAGGCCATTTATGAAACTAGAAATTTGTCCTAATGAAATCAACTAGAACCACATGAATAATTGGAAAATGCTACCACCTCAGAAAATAATTGCATCAATAATTATAAATTGCTGTTTACTAAGTAAGGTTTTTCTATGTTCAGTAGCTAAATTGAGAGATTAACATGCATAATCTGATTTAATCTTTACTCCATTGCTTTGAAACTGAATACCTCATTTAACAGATGAGGACTTCAGAACCCAACAGGCTGAAATAGCTTGCCTAGGATCAGACAGTACATGGAAGAGGGAATCTAACTCAGAACTGCCAGACATCAGCATTTTCTCTGTTGTTGCACTGAAACAACAATCCAAATATTATCAGGAAAATTTTACAAAAATGTATACAAATTATAAAATTTGATTAAAGCAAGATGAGTTAGAATGGAATTTAATAGATATTATAATTATAACAGATGAAAGAGGTATATCTAGGGATTCTTTAGAAAGAGAGTCTGAAGTGAAATTCAGTAACAATTTATGAGAAGGATTAAATGAAAGAGGGACAGAGAAAAGGACAGTAATATTATTTTTAGAATGAATTTATTTTTGAAAGATGTTAATTATGTTTTCTTCAATATATATGATTGTTAGCAAAGTCTGGGTAAGATATTTTATTGAAAAGTTCGATATACTATTAAGTACTTTGTCACATTTCCTTGGAGGCATATTTAAGAAGATAAATTAAAGTTCATAGCAAATGCTAATAGTATAGCATACTAAAACCATGGTAAAGCAAATGCTATTATTTGGATCTAAAATGACTTCTTTACTTTTCAACATAATCTAATAAAATTCACATTAATTCAGATACTCTTCATTTCCTTGAATTTCACAAATAAGCTTTTATGCACATCTACATATACATAAGTGTATATATGTCTGATATTTAAGTAGGATTTTCATAAATATATTTAGAAGCATATTTTAAATAATTTTATAAAAATTTTGGCACTCCTATAGGTTAGCGTCAGTAGCATTATAAAACTGATCTTTTACAAAGTAGACACTTTGAAATACATTGATAAATGCCATGAAAATCAGTAATAAAATCTAAATTTCATAATAAAAATTTGTTAGAATTTTACTTTTTGTCAAAATTGAAAGTTGAAGAATCAAGTTCAATTTCTTTTAAAAATGCTTATTTCAAGGAAAGAGTTAGACTTTACACGTCAGTCATAGTTTTTGCAATGTCTAATAATGTATCAGTTCACTCACTGGGACTTTTACTGATCATCATCATAATCATCAAGCTATTGCTTTTGTAAGTGCACTCTTTCAGGTTCTTTTCTAAACATATTTTTCATTTAAGAATGACAGTAGTGTTTTGACAAAAATTCCTCATTTCACAGATCAGGGTGTTAGAGCTCAGAATGGATACACATTTTTTTCCAAATTCACATGCCCTAAAAGACTTTCTCGGAAATCAAGTAAGGTGGATCAGACACAGAGCCTAAACATAAAACCAGTCCATTGAGCTATTATTCCTCCATCTGTGTGTACTGTGTGTTTTTTCATGACTGTCACTGTGAAATATTGATTTAAATGTAGACTGGCTTTGCAAATTAAGTGTATGTTTCTAGTAAATATGAAATCATTAGTCTAAGTAAAATAACACAGAAATTTAAAATATATGAATTTACAAGTTTGTCTTAGTTGTTTACTTTAAAAAAATAAATATGTCTGTGCTTACTCTCCATTCCTGGCAAGATCTACACAGATTCTGAAACACTACTTCCAGTAATATTTATTAGGAATTCTCTGGACATATCAAGTAACTATATTGAGAGATTCTTCTTCCCCTTGAACTATATTGAAATTGAAACTCTTCCATGGTATTTTTAAAACATCCCATCTAGATGGATAAATAAATATTTTCATGTGTGGTTATTAACCTGAATTATATACAATTCAAATTATTATTTTTGAATAATCAAAACAAGTTTGTGAACATCTGTGTGAAAGAAACATTTGGCTTCTTTAGATATTATAATTCATTAAATGTTGAAAAGACAATAAAGTTATATGTGTATACTGATATGGAAAAATCTTTAAGATACTCTTATTAAGCAAAAAAACAAAACAAAACAAACAAAAGAAAGAAAAAGCCAGGCACATGAATTTTATAATTACTAAGTTTTGTGTAAGAAAGATCAACACAAGTATGTAATATGCTATATATCTGTAAAATGAATTTAGTCATTATACATCTATAAGTAAACAGAAGTCTTTACCCATTGGGTATGAGAAAGATCCAGGTTTGAACATGTCCATTCCATGTGTCTACCCAGTGAAACAGTTTTAGTTGTGGCTATTTCTATATATTGCAAATCTCTATTTTCCCCTTGGATTTAAGTACCTAATGAATTAAGACATGCTAACTGGATTAAATTGGCTATATTTATATTATTCTTTTAAAATTTTAAAAATAGTATTATGAAACATAACACTCCACAAAGTAAGAGGAGAGGATTACATGAGAAGCAATAAGAAAAGTAGAAACTATTAAATAATGACTGCATAATTTTCACAGCTATGACACAGAACATAAAAACAGCTCCTCTGAAATAATTCAATGCAATAAATGCTTCCAGGTAGCACATTTTTTAGGATCATAAAGTACCAAGTATTCAATATTCATAGATTAAGTTTAGGAGAGGCAAAAAGGATGTTCCTCAAACTCCTGACCAATTTAATGAAAGTGCCAAACCTTGGTAAATGTTGATTAAAGTTGGAAATAAAAAGATGGTAGAGATAGTGTTTCTTAAAAACTAAGTCTTCATGATTTAAAAAATTGCCATTAACATGTGCTTGCCACTTCTACTTACTTGCTATTTCTTCTTTGACATATAGTGACAAGTCATTTCTGATTTCCTTTTAGTATACTAAACAGTATAAAAATGTATATGATTCCCTTGCCTTTTGCTCTTCTAAATAGATCTAAAATTCTATAAATCTATATATTTTGAGATCTCATATAAATTGTGAGCATAAAATTATGGCAACCAAGAATTATGTTCATAAAGTACATAGATAATAGTCATATTTATGTTCGTGAGTAGATTTGTTTTGATATAAGGCCATGTATGGAAATACATTGTTCCTGTGAAACAAAAGAAATTTTTAGACCTGCCTCAATTTCTGCATGAAGGTGAAAAGCTTAGGCAGCAAAGAAGGAGCTCAGAAAATTACAAAGTTCAAGGTTGCACACAGAAAGAAAAATCATTTTCTTTTCTGATCAAATTTGAAGGAGATTCCCTTTTTATTAGAAAAATTAGAGGAAGACTATAATTAAAACATGAATTTTGAAACACTAAAGGATTGAATGATTTTATTTAAAGAAATGCTCATTTCTTTGATCACCAAATCACAAAATATTTATGTAATTTCTAAATTCATTTAAAACCAGCAAAACACGAAAGCCTGGGTTTTTCTAGAAACTCATGTATTAGACCCAGCAAAGGCAGCGTAGCAATGGATAATCTAGGGGAAACCACAGACAGGTAGAGGGGAAGCGGGGAGGTAGAGGTGAGAGGGAGGGGAGAAGGAGGGAGAAAAGGGAGGGATCTAGGAGGAAAATCAACAATGTAACATACCTTTTGCTGCTACCCCCCCAGAGGCCAAATAATATTTAGGTAACCCTTTAATTCTGGAAAATTCATAATCATATATATATACATTTATACCTATTACAGGAGGAGATATAGAAGAATCAAGAGATTAGCGTATGGGAGATGTAAGGGTGACTCTGGATTTGGGTCAAATCAATATCATATTGTTACTTTATAAGCATTTATGATTGTACAACAACTCAACTCCTTAATAAAAAATAATTTCAAAAATACAGGAAAACAAAACTTAGAGCAGATTGTACTCTTCTCTTCTGTCCAAGCATTTAAATTAAATTAATTCCACTAAGAATTCCATTTTGTTAATAATTGGGCAGTTTATTTAGTTTATAGTTTTTTACTATCTTTTTCTGCTATTATGGATCAGATCATAGTCTGACCTAATCTAGCGGGTCACTCAGAGGTCTGTGAGTGCAGTTTGAGAGGAGAGGTCCTCAAGTATAATATCAGAAGCCAGTGACCCTCCTCCAGAGAAAGTCCCCTTCATTTAGACATCATCTCTTGTCCCAAGCTGTCCAGCTGCAATGTGAGCAGGATGACAGAGGGCACCCTACATTCCCTAGCTGGGTGAGAGGCAGGCTGTTCAGGCTATTACAGGTAACCCAAAAGGTTCTCTCTTCCATTGATTTTTATTGCCTTGTTTTCTGAAAACTTAAGCATTTTACTTATTTTTTTTTTTTAAAGAGAGGACAGTGAGAGAGAGAGAGAGAGAGAGACTCAAGTTTTATTGAGTTTTTCACATGGCTTTCATTGCTCTGACACTTACTTGTGTACATGGTGCTGGGGTTTGAACCCGTGTACTTGTGCATGCTGGGCAAGCACTGTAACCACTGAGCGACCGCTTCAGCCCCATAAGCATTTTATTAATATGACCTCATTGAATTCAGATTTTGGGTCACTGTCTCACTCTCTCCGACAAAACCAGCTTTATAAATGGTGAAAGTAAGATAACCATGTCTTTTGTAAATGATAGCCAAAATCTGTTCACTTACATAAGCATCTTTTCATTATGCAAGTTCTAAAAATCACATCACTGTCAGTCACTGAAGGTGACTGAATCTTTTGTGAATTCTCATAGATGTTTTTTGTTATATTAATTTGCCACTTAGGTTAGTCCATTTAGGCTGCCATCTCAAAATACCATGAAGTGGGTAGTTAATGAACAACAGAAATAAACTTCTAATAGCAGAGTCCAGGAAGTCCAAGAACAAGGGTTTGGTGAGTGCCCACTTAACAGTTCATAGATGGCACCTTCTAGTAAGAAAGTTCTTACACGTATGAACTGTCAAGGGAGTTCTATGGGGGATTTTTTTTTTAAAGAGAGGGACAGTGAGAGAGACAGAGAAAGAGAGAAACAACTTTATTGAGTTTTTCACATGGCCTTAGTTGCTCCAACACTTAGTTGTGTACGTGGTGCTGGGGTTTGAACCCGGGTCCTCGTGCTTGCCAGGCAAGCGCCGAAACCGCTGAGCCACTGCTCCAGCCCCATCTATGGGGGATTTTTAAAGAGCTCCAATTCCACTCATGAGATTTCTACCCTCATGACCTTCTCATCTACTAAAGGCCCTGCCTCCCTAATATCACTTTTAGGGGCACAGTATTCAGACCAGGGCACTAGTATAAAGAAATATGTATGCAACCTGTGAGGCCGAGGGAGGAACGTTTCAAGTTTGAGGGCATCCTCGGCAACTTACAAACTTACTGAGATGTTATCTCAAAAAAAAAAAAAAGTCTGGGAATGTTGCTCAGGGCTGAGATGCCCTTGGGCTCAATTCCCAGTACCATAAATAATAATAATAATGTAAAAGAAAGAAATTGTATGTACATAGGTGTGTGTGTGTGTACAATGTGTATGGTCATGAATCACATAATGGCATTTTGGTCATTGAAAGTTTCAAAATGATGCTCCTTTAAGATTATAATAGATCTGAAAATTCTTATCATCAAGTGATATTGATAGTCATAATAAGTTGTATCACAATGAATTACATGTTTGTAGTGATGCAGGTGTGAAAGACCCTACTGCCTCACCAATCATAAGTAGAGCACATATAATTATGTACAATACATAATACTGGATAATGAAAATAGATGATGTTGCTCCTGGTTTCTATATTTACACTATACCATTATTTTAGTGTATGACTTCTACTTATAAAGAAAGGTTTACTGCAGGACTATGTGGAATGTTACATCTGCAGCAGCCTCATACATCTCATGATTACCGCCTCTCTCGATTGCATCAGGAGGCCAGGTTGAATGACCTACACCCTCCAGTCCTGTGTCAGTACATTCTATGATGCTTGCACAGTGATAAAATGATGGAATTACGCACTTCTCAGAAAGTATCTCTGTTGTTAAGCAATGCCTGACTATATGTAAGCATATGTATTCATACACATACTTGTATATATTATTCAGTTTGTTATTGTACTTTAGCAGCACTTCGTCTTAATAGAGTCCCAATAAACGTACATTCAGATTTGCTTGATAAAGATTGGTCAAACAGGAGTTAAGTCAGGAGACAGCACAACAGGTAAGTGAAAGAAAAATCCAACCAACCAATGAATCATACAAAGTTTTCCTTCACCAGAATTCTTCCTTTTTGTTTATGATGTATAACAAATTGCTGTCATTTTATGATGAGATCAAGCATATAATATAACTTTTTTTAGGATTTTTGGAACTTTTCCCATATCTTGCTGATTTTACAGAAAGGCCCTCTACTGCGTCTTCTATAACATTACCATCAATAATGTTCAAAAAACATGATAACTGTTAGCCACATAGATTTAAAAGAATATCAAGGGAAAGTTTAATGAAGTGTTTTACATTTAATATTATTCCTGTTTTTTAATTCTAATTTCTTAGCAGTACACTCCTGTTTTGCTTTTTATATTCTGATCTTTTTTTGTCTACATTATCTCCAGTTGTGTTTTGATCTATGCTAAAGATTCAATGACTAATGTTTGAAACATTAAAAACCAGAGTGTGAATATGGGGGAACCATCTCAGAAGCCCATGTCATTCCTCCACATGATACCCATTTAACGCATGAGTTCTTCTGGGGGAAACGGCAATAGGTGAAACCCAAGTTGGTCATCCATGTTTTGGCATTACCCCTGGATAACAAAGGATATATACATTGATTACTGTTGGTTTGATAATGTTTCCCCCTCAAGTGTATCTCTATATACTTCTAATAAAATAAAAAACAAACAAATAAAAAACACTACATGGTTATTTTTTATAGTTCATGAGAGAATAATTTATCATTTGTAGTTAGTTATTCACACGAGTTTGGAAAGAACTTGATATTCATGATATTCATCCCAGTTTCACCGGGAGAAAATTCTTCTTCCCTTTTGAGTAGTATACAATATAGAGTCAGTGGTTTTAAGGTTATTTTTGGTCTATTATTATGAATTAAATAAGCTTTTCTCAAGAAGGAGCCCAACCCTATTTGGGGGTGAAGAGAACATGCATTGTTCTATCTCTTGTTCTATTAATCTCCAAAGGATATTTAATGGCACATGGTGAAAGTTCCCCTCAGTATGGAAAAGCAAAACAACTCACTCACCATTGGTTTGATAAAAGTTTTGCTGTGGTCTTGAAGTTTCCTCTTCTAAAAATTAAGGTTCAGGTATTCCTGTGTTTAGCTCTCTCCTACTTTATATTTTACCATTATATAAGTACAATACCTAAACTATTTCCTGTTTGTGGAATTCTTGAATGGATCAGAACTTTCTAGAATTGAAAATGTTTCAAAGGGATCATTAGGATAAAGTTTTACAATATTTGAGATCTCTTGTATATAAGATTCTAGAGGAAAAGAAAACTTTCAAAATAAAGTGGACATAAATAGATTGATGGAACACTATCAGAATCAAGTAATTTTTTCACACAGTATGATTTTTAAAAATATTTTATCATTTTTGAAAGTGGTTATCACATGCATTATGTTAGTTATTCAGTTTTTGTGCCTTCAGCAAATGTTGAGAATTTTCCGGGTCAGATCCTAGGTACTTGCTCTTGAGAAAATGTCAAATTCTCAAGTATATTCTCAATATACCTTATCTTCTTCAGGCCTGCAGTAGATATGTGTCCATTCATAGCATATATTACTTGGACTTCTCTATGCTTTATAACTTTATTAAAAAAGACATATTAAACATACACATATGCCAAGCTTTATGTTATTCACTTTGGAACAAGGAAACAGTCAAGCTTAAAGTGGAATAAGAAAGACTGATCAAGAAAAAGTGATCATATGCTAGAAAGCACAAACGTACCCAGCAACGAAGCAATAACTCTGTTCTGTTGCTCTTTTGACTGTTCAAGGACAATGTGAACTTGACAGACCAAACGGAAGAATGTAGTATAACACGTGAGTGCTAGAAAGTGAGCTAACCTGGGGACAAGGAATTGATGTATTATTTCTGTCTCTTTCAGCAGCTGTGCAAACCTAAGGAAGTCATACAACATTTTAGAGGTTTTAGTACCTTCTCCTACTGAACAACGTAATTCTAATGCTATGGGGAGCACATCAAAATTTGATTAATGTTAGGTTTGTATTTGACCAAGCCCACTAGAAGTCCACCATGTGAAAATTATTAAATTTGAGTTTGAAGATTCAAAGTATAATCAAGATGAACTATTCTGAGCCTGTATGGAGGATGAAGTTGAATAACGTTCTTCATGCTTTGGAACCAAGAACAAACTCAGCCACAAGTAATGCTAATGAATCAAAGAACATTGAAATCAACTTAAAAAGTATGGTTAAAATATTCACTTAATGTACATTAACTTTGGAATTTATGGCATAAAATTTCATTAAGAATATGTATAGAAACTACATATCCAAGAAAAAAATTAATTCAAATTAAATATGACTCACTTCAAAATTAGTGAGAAGAACTTCTTTTTAACTGCCTTGCCTAATAATTTTAAAATAGGAAATGAAGGCCAAAGAAAATGCTCTTCCAAATTTTTTAGGATTTTTCTATAGAATTGGATTTAATTTGTTCATAAAAATTTAAGTAAGAAAACAATAGCATACTTTATGATTACTTACATGTGTATAGAAACACAATTAATGATAATTTTTATCAAATGGGCCTTCGTTATGCCTCTTCCATTGGTTTGGTTTTCAGTATATATGGATAAGTAATAGTAGACTCTTTATTATATTTTTTTTAAAGAGAGAGAAAATGAGAGAGAGAGATAGAAGGAGAGAATCTATTTTATTTATTTATTTTTTCAGGTTTTTTTTTTTTTTGGCTGGGGTTTATTATTTGTTTTTTCTTGGAACTGGGGGTCGAACCCAGGACGTTGCGAATGCTGTGCAAGCGCTTTGCCACTGAGCTACATCCCAGCCCAATTTTATTTAGTTTTTCATTTGGTTTCTGTTGTACCAGCACTTCATTGTGGTGCTGAGCTTCGAACCCACCTCCTTGTACATGCCAGGCAAGCGCTGTAACTGCTGAGCTACCGCTCCAGCCCTCTTTATTATCTTTATCATCAGATATAAACCCAAAGGGGTCTAAATGTTCAATTAATTCAGTTGACCAAATGGGATGCTAACAAGAATCTCTCCTCACAGTTGAACTTCATGCAATGTCAGAAGAACTCTGGTCAGCCAGGTCTAATTGGATGTTCTACATAAATCAATTGATCAGAATTTGTTAAGACTGTCAATAACAGTCTTCCTAATTACTTTCTTTATACTACTCCAGCATGTGTGTCTTGTTAAGCTTGTGCCCAAGTGGGGATGTTTGACAGACCCTGATTGTACAGGAAAGAAGTAATCTACAAAAAAACCAAAAAATATTCTGATGTTTTAATTTATATTTACCCCAAATAAATTACGTGGCATTGTTATTGTTTACTGGAAAGTGCTCTTGACTGTATTGGGATGAACATGAGATTTGGAGCTCTAGCTTTGCCACTAACCGAAAAGTTATTTGGTTTCTCACTGCGTCTTTGATTTATCATCTGTGAAACAGGATTTCTAAATGTGTGCCTTTTGGGAAATATTATGTAATTTAAAAACATAAAATGTCCAATACTCCATCTTCTATAAGTATTTCAAAAATACTAGCTCATTTGTTTCCCTTTTTAGTCTCCAGCTTTCTCTGAAAAAAAAATGCACATTCTCACACTTTTTCTTGCAGTTCTGAGGACTGAACCTACAACCTCCTGTATGCTAAGTTATCACTGTACCACTGAGCTGCACCTCAGCCCAATTCTCTCACTTTTTAGGTGGGGAAAATGACATAATGTCATTGGCACTTAGAACAAAGAACTAAGTTATTCCATAATATAGGCAGTGAAGTAAATTATTCACACAATATAGGCACTGTAATTTAGTCAACAGCACCTTTGAGATAAATCCAGAGCAAGTCCATGTGTTTTGATAGGTGTTTAGTTCTCAAATTTCTAAGTGCTTTTCCGAGAAATGCACTTTTTATTTAAATTGGTTTGACAAACAAAGAAACAACAGGAAAGCAATACTTTATCATTCCATTTGTGTCTTCTCTATTCTGTAAGATAAAAAATGAAAATATTTATTGTCATTGAAATATGCTAAAACTTTAAAATGCAACTTTTAATTCTCTCCTCCCTCTAAAACAAAACACAACAGTACAAAACGTATGGGCCCAAATCTGATCTTTTTTTGCTTAACCAAAGAATGGATTGTGAAAAAAAGCCAATGAGAAGTTAGCATTAGCACAAAAAAATAATATCAAGAACACTTTAACATATAAATGTAGTCCTTGTGTTAATCTAGTTTTCTTCCTTCCAGGAAACCAGCAAAAATGTGTAACTGTCAGAAAAAAAAAAAAAAAGAAAAGAAAGAGAAACCAGAAAAATTGTGGGATTGCTATTGTCTTAACCCAAAGTCATGTGGAGTGCTGAATGGAAAAACAAAGGTAAATTTTTTTCATACAGAATGTATAATTTCAAAATCACCATGGGCATTAATAGAATTTATACAGGCATATATAGTGAGACAATAGATATTGTCCTATTTTTGTAATTCCTTTCACTTTCTAGTTCTGGCAAACACAACTATAGATTATATGAAACTACGATTAAACATAGGAAATGAATTCATTTTGAAAATAAATGCTAGGATGTTAACTTGTAAGTTTCAGAGACTTTAATTTTCATTCTTAAAAAATCATCACTATGTACACTAAAGTTTTACACTGCAATAAAACATGCCATGCTTATTTAAACATTTGGTGGTTATTTGCATCCAACATCACAGAATGTACATCTGAACCAGGTCAAAGAAGCCACATTCTGAGTATTCTAGGATTACCAGAGTCAGGGTGGGACTTAGCCTGCTACTTGATTGACAAGATAAAGTTTAGCCTTTCCAGCCTCTGAATCATCATCCATATACTGCTGAAACAGACTTGCACACAATGTGTCATAAAATTAGATGTGAAAATGTATATAAGCTATGTAGAATCTGACACTTAATAGCTACTAAATGAATTAGCCATGCGTAACTCACATGACCAATAGCTGGGGAAAATATTTTAAGCAGGGTTAATTTCAAATTTGCTTCACAATTTATATAATTCCTTCCCCTCTTTCCTTCTGTTTTAAATGGGTGAACTTTTGCATGTATTATCAATGCCTGTTCCATTTCTTCACAGTTTATACTTTTTTAGAATTTTTTTTTTTTTTTTTTTTTTTTTTTTTTTTTTTTTTTTTTTTTTTTTTTTTTTTTTTTTTTTTTTTTTTTTTTTTTTTTTTTTTTTTTTTTTTTTAGTTTGTTTAATTTTGTACCAGGGATTGAACTCAGGGTTGCTTAACAACTGAGCCATATCCCCAGACCTGCCTTTTTAAATTTTTTTTTTTAAATTTTGAGACAGGTTTCACTATAGAGCTTGCTCTCCTCCTGCCTCAGCCTCCAGAGTCACTGGGGTTATAGGTGTATGCCACAACGCTCAGCCTAGATTTTCTATGAGACTCCCATTTCTTAGATTTTGACATCCCTAAATCCTGAGCTTTTTGAACTTCAAGCCTTCAATTGATGTTTGATTTAATTTTATTTGGGGAATTACTTTTTCCCCAGGGTATTTACATTTTCTTAACATTATATGTTTCTTAACAGAGGAGATAGGTGCATTAACTCTCAAATATAGATTGAGTGTCCTTTAAAAACTCTTTGGACCAGAAGCGCTTGTGATTTTGGATTTACTTGGATTTTGAAATATTTTCATTTACATAATGAAACATGTTTGGGATGGGATTCAACTCTAAATACGAAATTAATTTGTTTCACATATACCTTATATGCTCAAGCTTCTGGTGATTTGATACAATATTTTAAATACTTTTATATATGAAACAAAGTTGCATGATGTGAAATTTTCCACTTGTGTTCTCATGTTGGGCCTTAAAAGTTCCAGGATTTGTGGCTGGAGAGGTGGCTCAGCTGTAGAGTGTTTGCCTGGCATGTGCAAGGACTCAGAATTGATCCACAGCACCAAAAACAAAACTAAATGGAGAAAAAACTAACAACAACAACAAAACCAGATGAAAATATAAAATTAGCAGTCTCTCTCTCATGTTTTTGGAGTATGGGTGTATGAGCTTTATTGCTTTTGTTACTGATTATATTTTTTTAATTTTTAAATGTTGTCTCTATAGCACTATTGGGGAGATTTATTTGGATAGCACATTAAAAGTTATTGACTTCCTTTGAATATCCAGTAAAGACTGATTGTTCATTTTTAAAGTTTGCTTCACAATTGACAATTAATTTTCAGCAATATTGGTATGTGAATTATTGGTCCTAAATCCAAATGAGAATGCTGTTTACTTTCTGTACTTGTGGTAGATGCAATTCTGATGTTAGGAATTAAATTTCTGGAGATTGTGTCTTCTGAATGAAATTCTCTTACTGCCTCCATCTGTTTTTGGATTTACAGATTTACTGCTCTGGTCCTAGGCCCCCTGTGTAAGGCAGAGAGCTCTAAGGTTCTGTGCATTAAAATAGCGCACCAGTGAAAGTTTCTTTCCACTTGCTGCTACTGCTTCTGCTTCTGATTGCATAAATGTTTGTGGATTCTAAGGGAAAAATATTTTCTTATGATATGGTCGACTCTGTATGTGATTGTGAGTTCCTTGGCCCTGTTGGTATCACTGACTTGTTCCAATATGCTTTCTGCTTTCAGAAATCAGTCTCTGTTCTTCTTCCTTGGGACTATGACTGTTTTTCCTACCACTGATACCAAGTTCCTTTTATTTTTGAACTGTTCTGTGTAATCCCTCATGATCTCACTGATGCAGTAAGGTACAGTTTATTTCCATAAGTGAAAAACACAACTTTAGAAGATCGATTGTGTACATGGAAACCAGGGGATGGTATAGAAATATCCCTCATTTGCTTTTGATGTTATCCTCAGTGCACCTCCTCCTGGTCTCCATGAGTTCACACTGACACCTCTGATATCAGGATGCCCTTTCCGTCTGTTTCACTTGCTTCCTTCTTCCTTTAATGCACAGTAGTTTTTCAGATATTTTACATTTCTTCTCTCCACTAGGCTTGCATTTCTTTCTCTCAGCCCTGACTCAATTCATCACTAGATTTTTTTTTTTTTTAAAGAGGGACAGTGAGAGAGAGAGAGGAAAAAAAAAAACAAGATAATCAATTTTATTAAGTTTTTTATGTGGCTTTCTTTGCTCCAACACTCCATTGTGTACATGGTGCTGGGGTTCGAACTCACATACTGGTGCATGCCAGGCAAGCCCTGTAACTGCTGAACCAAAGCTCCAGCCCATCAATACGGTTTAACTGATTTTCCCATTCAACTGGATGAGAGGAAACAGCTTTAGTTTCTTCAGGTCTGTCAATGGGGGCTTCAGCAGTGGGGTAACAGTGATGAAAACTTGTCCAGCCAAGCTTGAATCAATATTCAAACACAAATCAAGTACTTATACTATTCAAAAGCCACTGTGATGATTAATACTGTTGTACTTTGTTAATGCCAGCAAGATTTTTATTGCATTTTTTTTTTATAGTCACAAAGACCTTCATTTATCATCCTAGCTTGATATGGCCAAGGCCTTGGATGGTGTTCAAACTAACTCTACCCAGGAAGTGGGTGGGAAATTTAGCATTTTCTATTCTGACATACATCATTTTAGGGAGATTCTATGAAGAAGGGACACTCTACTGTTAGCCTTATTTATCAAGTTGTTATTTAGGGAGTATTTATATTTATTTTGAAATAGACATTGTAGAAAAGAAAGATAAATAACATGAAAATCATATGTATTTTAAATGGATAATGATCTTAACTAAGTACAATAAATCTATTTGTAGTCTATCACAAATATTAGAACATTTTTATTTCAAAGAAATAAAATATATTTATAATATACCATAATATCAAAATGAACTACCACCCAAATAACTCAAGTGTATTTTGGGTGATGTCTCATAGCCATTCTTAGTTACTCGGCAAAATATAAAATTAAGAAGTTTTTATGCAAAAGGATAACCTTAGAAAATTACTTATGTAAGTATTGCTGATTAATCCTTCAAGTCAATGAAAGAGGGTCCTTGGTCTCTCATGTATTTTCTATTCTTTTCTATTTGTTTCCCTCCTTCACCTAAATAAGTTATTTTACTTGGATTCTGGGACATAATTGAGAGACAAAAAGCATTATTAAGTATCCTACTGACATGCATATTCCAGCTGAAAAGATGCATATATTTTCACATTTAATAATTAAGATTTAATTTGCTACTTAATGAATAGTAATATGAGGATTACCCAGTAGAAACAACTCACAGAACAGATTTAATCCCTGTATCATCTTTTGGTAAATGGAGTTCCCTTGTGCACCATGATGAGACCATTAATGTTCCCACAGCTTAAGTGTTTGGCAATACATTAGGACTTTCGTTTACAGCATTGCACAGTAACAAAGAGGTTAGTAAATTGCTTACCTGCATGAAATGTTTCATCCATTAAATATATTACCAATATAAACTATTTGGTTTACTATTGAGTCATTTACTATCTGTTCTGTAATCCCTCAAAAGATTGCTGAGATTTCTTATATTGTTGACATTTTTGAACAAATATTTGGTGTGCTTTTTCTATGTATTGTCTTACAGATAAGGAAATCACATTTACTTTTGTTTACCATACTCAACCATCATTCATTTGAATTTTAAAAGACTGCTGCTTATTTTGAGACACTCATTATTGTTTGAAAGTATGTAAGTGGCATACAAAGTAATTCAATATCCAGTGTTTTAATTTTATAATTAAAATGCATTCAGGCTATGCTTCTGAGTTTTCCTAATGCCCTAAACACTAAATTGGAGTGCATTATGAAATCATATATTGAAAAAAAATCTTTGAATTAGTAACTTAAAGTTTAGCTTTATACACCGAGGAGTTTTTCTCATTAGCAGGTAATTTAAATTCTTTCTTCTTCCCACCCTTTTTTTTTTACCACAGGGGATACTAAACTTGATTTCCAAACTGTTCTTCTGAAATGGGAGGGGCAAAAATTGTACAAAAATTCAAAATTCCATGGCACACAGAATCATTCAGCAGTCTTGATTCCTTTATGTGAACTCCGTGTCATTCTTCTGTGTAAGGATGACCAGGTTGGATTAGCAAGGCTGAAAGAAAGCCATACAAAACAGATCCACTGAGAAGCTACTCAAATACTATGGATCTTGCTTTGGTTTGTTCAGGCTACCAAAACAATGTATCACAGACTTTGGCAAAAACAACAGAAATTTACTCTCTCACCATTCTAGAGACTCAAAGTCCAAGATCAAGGTGTGTGAAGAGGTCTATCTCCTGGCCTTGCAGATGACTTCTCTCACTGTCTTCACAAAGCCTTTCCTCTCTGCAAGCCTGTTTCCTAATTTCCTCTTCTTCTAAGGAAAACAGTCATATCAAACAGGGATGTACCCCGATCCCCTCATTGTAACTTAATTTTCCCCTTTTCCTTGTCTCCAAAGACAGTCACATTATGAAATTCAAATTGTGAAGACTTCAATATATAAAAGGAGGGGAACACAATGATCTCATAACAACCCAAAATGTTTCTTCTCACTATAAAATTAACCTAGCACAATTATCCTATGACTGATTGGGCTAAAAGTCCCAGAGTGCTGTGGTTCACTTAGATAATGCTTGGGCTAAAGTTCTGTTAAAAACTGGGGTCATCTGTGACAAATACTTTAAACATAAAAAAGTTTTTCCAGTTGTGTGGATAGGATCCTGATCTTAAACATCCCTTATAGCTTTGAGATCCTATAATCTTTGCTTTCAAAATAAATGTAGGATTCAGAAATGGTAATGTTTTCTATGAATTCAGCCTGGATGAGGTCTGACATAGATGACATAGAAAAATGATTAAATTTGTTTTGTGAAGTATTCATAGGCTTTACTATCAAGCAAAAAAATACATGACAAAGTGTTTTTTCAAGTTTTTGCTAAGCCAGATATCTGAAGAATGTTAAAAATGTTTTACTGATCTATAAATGCTGTGAGTTTTGCTGATGGAATAGCATATTTTCCACAACTAAAGTTCTTGCACACAAATATATAATTTATAATCACTCCATTCTGCTTTTTCCCCCCACCTAGTAGATTTTCCCACCCAATAAATTGTTGCATAGACTTTTGTGTCCTAATTTGTGTGTGCTGGCTGTAGATTTTATGTTGCTGAGGTGAACATTATCCCAAAATTTGAATTTAGAAGTCGAAAAATAAACCACAATAAAATTCTAAAAATATTTTAACTAGAGTAATAAAGACTTCCATATTTGTGCCTACGCTGAACTATTTCCCTGAAAAACTTTGACGTGGGGAAGTTGCCTTTGGCTCTTGTGATCGGTCAGAGCTGCCATCACTAATGTTCAGCTACAGGGTCAGCATTTTCCTACTGGTGTTTTCGACTTCACTATTTACCACCTAGATTTTATCGTAAGACAGCTCTAAAATTGCAATGATAGCACTGGCAATAACAGTCATTTCTCGCTAGGGTCCATGGGCTGGAGTGAGGAAGTGGGAATCTAATCCATGCTACTTCAAAAGCTCTTGCATAAGCTTTCATGCAAAAATACTTATTCTTTAGTCTTGTGAAATTCTGCTACATCATTGTATTTCTGAATCCACCTGGATTTTAAATGAAGTCATGTTACATTCATAGTGGTTCATAGCAACAATTCAAATGACCATTTGGCTATGCAGCTTCAGTGCCCATTACATCCTTGAGTTAAACCCTTCATCGTGGCTCCACTTGGCCATTCACTCAAGCCATGCAATGAAAAATTGTCCTGATCCAAAACTCATCTTTAATAATGTGACTTTTCCCATTCACATGTAAGTCCACTCACATTTTATATAGGTAAAATTCCCATCATTTAAGATAATTCTATATGTAGTTTCCTCTTCACCAAGAAATTCCCACTGGAGATTCTACCTTCCACCATTCGCAAAGCTTGTCAGTCCCACCATCTGCCTCTTCTGGTCTACAGCCAACCCCCATCACCGGAGAAAATAATTCTTGCCAATACATTTGCATCTTTGTCTGATAGATTTCTTTCCTCTTTCCATGAGAAGTTATTCCAGATCTCTTCAATATTCCACAGACTATGTTTCCCAAAGAGGAAAACATTGTTTTAGCTTTCATAGAGAACTAGAAATGATTGGGTGAGAATCCTTTAAAATTCTTACCCTAGGCCCAAATTCTATTGAAATATAAACTGTATGTGCTTTGGACTCTCTCCTGTCTGTTCAATCAATGGCTGATCCTGTGTGTGTTGGATCTTCATTAGTGTTTCACCAGGAATTTTTCTCCATCAGATATGTCCCTTCTCCTAGTACTTGGCATCTCACCTTTTCTCCTAGTGCCTTTTCTTATTCTTAAGATGTATCAAACTCTTCCTCATCTTAAACACAGAGCCATTCAACTGCATTTCCCTCTGTAATTACATCTCCTACTACCATGCACACATTATTTCAGTAGACAACTGACACATTTATACTTTTTAAAAACTCATCAGCGCAGGCTAATCTGTCCACTCAGCTCCTTCCTGTCTGCTCTTTCTGAGTTTCAGTGTCTCTGTAAATGCCACTTCAAAGGTCATTATTAAATACTCATTATCATTGGCCACTATGTGGCATTTTGGGTGCTAAATATTCTTTATTTGAGCACACTTTATATGCCTGATAATCTCATTCCAGTGTTTCTTCTATTTCTTATTTCAGGCCTTTTTTCTCTTCTATCTGTTGAAATATGTCAATCTCTCCCCTTCTTTGAATATCCTATGTACTTAGACTTCACATGTTTGAAATTATGTGTTTCACCTCCATCACATGTTGGCTGGTAGTTCTCAAATATTAACAGTCAGCACTAATTCCTCTAATACTATATATTATTATATATAATATTATATATTATATATAATAATATTATATATTATATATATTCCTCTAGTATTATATATTAACTGTTCATCAAATATTGCCTATTAGAAATCTGTGGTGTGAATGCCATACAGACATTTAAAATTGAGAATGTGCATCAAAAGCCACATAATGTCCCACAAGTTCCTCACTTTCTTCCTGTGAGTTTGAGTTCATAAAAATATCATGAGAGATATAGCAAGTAAAGAGTTTAAAATTGTAGGTGGAAAAATAAGGAAACCGAGGTTGAAATTCCTGTTTGCAGGTGTGCTGCTTAATAATTCTAAGTCTTAGTTTCTGTGAGTAAAATAGCTATAACTCCTTAGCCAACTTCATTAATTCTGATGATTAGGTAGATGAAATAATGAAGGAAACGTGCTTAGCACCTAGCCTAGCACAAAACTAATTGCCAAGAAAAAACAATTTACTCCACATTATAAGAACACTAAATGCCATAAAAGTAGTTTCATGAACTATCAAGACAGAAACCTGGGATACAAATCAGACTTCATCCTCTATGTGAGGGTCGTATCCTATCAGCCACTCAGAGTTACCCATTGATACCTCTTTGTTCTTTATTATCACCTTTCCATTTTCTCTGTCAGCCTTGCAAGGCAGTAGCTTTTCCCTTGTTTTCACTGACCCTATGGTATCCAAATTGATCTTGGCATCTCCAACACATCAGACCTCTTTGCTTTCTGCTGCATATTGCTGTCCAATAATCTTTATTAAAGAAGCACATTAATTTGATCACTCTCCCACCTTAAAACTTTTTATAATATTCAGATGAACTACGCAAGTCTTAGTACTTGAAAGACCCACTGTGATCTTTCTTTGCATTCTTGCCTGGTGCTATTTCCTGCTATGCTCTCAAGGCAATTTATAATTTAATTATACCAAATTACTGCTTATGATTTGAACACACTATATTTTCAGTGAAATAATTATTTTTCTTTTGTAAATTTTTTTCTGTTATTTTTTGTTGTTGCTTGCTATGTTTTTGGTATTACATTTTCCTTTTCTTTAATTTTTTCCTTGCACAGTTAACTTAATATTAATTGGAATTTTATCTTTATTATCTACATTATATTTACTTAATATTTCTTTGAACTCCCTCTTTCTCTTTTTTACTTAAGCACATTTTTAAAGAAAATTTTATATCAATGATGAAAATTTAAAATTATTACATTTGCAATAAATAGGTGATGATTTTTAACAGGCAAAATGATTTTATTTCATTCTAGTTAGATCCCTTGACCATGCAAAGAGGCAGTAGACAGGCTATTATACTTTTTTCCAAATGAAGAAAAATATTATATATTACATCTAAATTTTATAAGGTGTAAAAGCTGAAGATTCAGTCTGATTACAAAATCTGTTCATATACTGAAGACCTTCTATTCTCTAATTTCCTTATCTCAGTAAGTACATTTTTCTTAATATTATCCTTTGCTTCTGTTTTTAGTCCAGCACTTTTTCCTAATAGTGCTCTCACCTTTTCTTACCTGCTTTAGTATGTTAATAGTAGGCTCTCGACAGATCAATTTATATGGAACTGCCTAGGTTATACCTGTTGTCCGTATGTGATGATCAGTGGTACCCGTCGGAATTCCCTAGGTACACCAAGGTGAGTGGCAGACTTCAATGCTGCGTTTATTCTAATCTGTGTACTTCTGATGGGGACTGTAATCCAATATTCTATTTCTCTTAAAGTAATTGTGTTTATAAACATATTTAGATCGATGAGTTCATAATCTCCTGTCGTTGCCTACTCTTTAGTGAATGTGTATGGAAAAAGCCTGCATTCCCATCCCATCAACACAGCGTAAAAATCCTCAAGCACAGAAGTTGCACATCCAGCTACTTTTACCTCTTGTCCATCAACCCTGGGTTTCAGCTACTTCCTCCCAGTTAAGGACTAGCTTTAGGTAGGCTACACCTGGGATTTCCATTCGTAAAGCATAGCAGTTTGGAGGATGGCAATATGCAAGTATACACATGGTTAAGAGAACCCTACTCATTTTTCATTTTTCTTTCTTTTTTTTTCCAGGAAAGAGCAAAAGAGTGAGAGTGAGAGAGAGAGAGAGAAAGGAAAGAATAAACTCCATCTATTTTTTTCATCTGACACTTAGCTGTGTATGTGGTGCTGGGGTTTGAACCCAGGTCTTTGCACATGCCAGATAAGCACCCCAACTGCAGAGCCATGACTCCAGCTCCCCTACACATTTTTCTCCGCTGTTAAAGTGCAGAAGTAAAATGGTGTCCTACTTCTACTCATGAGGACCCATGGGTCAGAGCATTAAGTCTCTGCCACTTGGATTGTGAATGGCATTGTCTAAAGCACATGGACAGGGAAGGCTGAGCTGACAGGCTAGACAGGGGGTTGGTGGGTGAATGTTTGCCGGCCAAGGTGGGGGTGGTCAACATGAGAGCAGACCTCATCAAGCTGCCTAGTGGGAACTGCCTGCCTCCTGCTCCATTCTAAAGCCACAACTGATGCACACAAATTCAACTCAAACCTGCCAATTCCCGGAGTCCTTAGCATTTTGTGTAGTTTCCTATGTACCTCCTCCAGGAATTGCTCTTTTAGGAAGAGCTGAGAGTTTTGCTCAACTCAGCCTGGGTACTAATCAGGATAATCAGGATCTGTTTTAGTTTCTCCTGTGTCCTGAGAAGCACCAGAAAAATGAAGCCGGGGTGGTGACTAGCAAGGTTCTCTGCCTTCAGTGGGTTTTTGCTACTGTGCTAGTCAGGTTTTTGTTGTTGGGAGAAATAGCTGTGATAAATAACTTATGAGGAGTTCTATGGCACTTATCAGGGGTACAATAAGGAGTTATTAAAGTCCCATGGCAACTTCAATAATGGAGGATTACCCCCAAGTAAGAAAATGTTTGTTTTCCATTCTTGAGTAACAAATCATACATATTTAGCAGCTTTCATTTCTCAGTTCTCTAAGTTGGAATTCTGGATAGTCAGTTGCAGGATCCTTTGCTCAGGATATCACAGGCTGAAATCAAAGCTTCAGACAGGTCTGCAATTTCACCTCAGTATGGGGGTTTCCGCTGAGGATGTGATTTGTAGGATGAATTAATTTTCTTGTAGTTTTAGGACTGAGGTAACTGCTATCTGATTGATGGCCAACAGGGAGTATTCCAGGCTCTGCCTACCTTTCCCTGACATGTGACATCTTGCTTTTCTATGAATTTGCAGGAATCTCTCTGAGTCCTCTTAAGAATGTGATCCACCCAAGATAATGCCCTTTGATTTAACTCAAAGTCAACTGAGTAGAAACCTTAATAATATCAGCAAAATTTCTCCTATTACACAATCATAACAGTGATATCTCTTCATACACACAGATTCTACTCACATTTAAGGTTGGAGATAAAATAGCACAGGTATATCAAAGAGCTACATTAAATATCATAAGGCCACATGAAGTAAAATAAATTCAAATATATATTACATTTATTTGGGGTCAATAAAATGCAAAGAGCAATTTTCATATCATCCCTTACAATTTTAAATGCAGACTACTATTCTAAGTTCTAATCATTATAAATTCAGTTTTGTTTATCTACCATAATTTTAATAATAATCATAAATATGTATGATAAGACTTTGTATAATAATCTTTAGTTTTAGATGCACTGTTTCCTAACATTTGAATTGTTGATAACTTTTAGAGACACTCATTTTAATTAGGTTTAATAGGGAAAAAAAATAAAAAAATACATGTATTTACTTCAATATAGAAAGCAGAAAATTTAGTGATAATGGAGATGTTTTTCTGAAGTACAGTGTCAATAAGATCTGAAAGTTGTGTAAAAAGTCATAAAACAATGTACTTTTTTCTCAAGCATAAATGCTGCAATAGAAATTTTATCTATTTTGAACTTCTGTTAAATGAATTATACTGGCATTAAATTGGAACATGGAAACCTTGATGAAGTTAAGCTTTTTGAAATATTTTAGCTGTGCTTGTCATAAAATGCAAATAACAAACTTAGGAGGTATATTTTGACAAATAATTAAAATAGCAAAGAGAAAGTGCTACGGTTAGGTTTTACATAAAATTCTGTGCAGTGACTAGTTTTCCTATGAGATATACTGTTACATAAAACATCATGATTCAAAAGTCTTAATGCAGTGACAATAAAATCTTTCAAACTTAAATATAATCAAAGTCCTGTGAGATACAAATACATGTAAAATATAGTGGAAGTATTTATATTGCAAAAATTTTGCTGATAGGAAAAAACCTAGCAGTGCCCTGGTGTATATACTCTGAAACATATGTGTATATAAGCCCCATAGTTTCAGTTCAAGTGAGCAATTTCCTTAAGCATAGATTTCAAAACTAGTTTGAATAATTATGATTTCTAAATGAAACTCAAAATGTATTTGCTACATTGATCATTGTTTGCATGCTCAGTATTTTTAATGCAAAAATAAATTGCAAATAAAATTTAACTTCCTTCTTTCCTTTGTCTTTTGACCAGAAATAAACCTGCCAGTAGAGGCACCTGCATTATATTTCAAGCATTGGATTATACCACAGTTATTTTATTCTAAACAAAATAGACAGACATTTTGAAAAAAAATTATAGTCAATAGTCATCATTTTTCTTCATAAAAACTACATTCATTGGAAACAATTAATGCAATTCCGAACTTTACATTAGGATTCCTTGGGTAACGGAACAAGTTTATCTATCTGCATGCAGGAACATTTTTAACAAGAAAAATTCAAGGGGCATTATGTACTGATTGGAGTCTAATATAACTAACTTCATCATATATCTCTGTGCTTGAAAATGATCATAAATATCAGTGAACGTATTTTCTGAGTATTCTAACATATTTTGTTGATCTAGTTTTCAAGTTATATTGTTGGTAATAATAAAGCAGAGTAAGAATGGATGGAGAAGTGGATTTAGAGAGACATGATTCAATTATTGCTTTGATTATCTTGTGCGAATTGCTTAATTGTTGAGGATTTGATTCCATCTTTGTCAGTTGAAATAGTAAAAAGACACTGATAGGGGGCTGAAGTGGTGGCTCGTGGTTCAGAGGTTATGATGCTTGCCTGGCATGTAGGAGGATGTGTGTTCAAATCCCAGCACCAAACTCACAATCAAGTGTTGCAACAATGAAAACCAAAATGAAATAAAATTATTTCTTTCTCTCTATCTCTCACTCTTAAAAAAAAGTTGTTCCATAATGCAGTGAGTTTGTTCAGTATTCCATACTTTATTATTTTTTTCTTTTTTTGGAGGGGAGGGGGAATTTTATTTATTTTTAAAAAGATTTTTAAAAAATGCTTTTTTTCCTAATGAAATA
>PVKS010029749.1:0-25053 GCA_004027875.1 Aplodontia rufa | reverse complement strand
AAGCAGAGCAGAGAGATTTGAAAAACTTGGAATTGAAAGGCAGGAGTAAAACTGGGGTCAAGGAACTTGCAGTTGTTAAAGACATAATTTCCACTAAAATGCAAAAAAAAAAAAAAAAACAAAACTAGTAGTAATAGAAAAGACTTCTTGAAGGCATCTCAGGAATTGGAAATACCATAACTATCTCAGGCTTAAAGAAGTAAAAATTCCTTTGAGAAGAGACTTGTGGAGCAACTTTCTTGTACAACGAGGCCTAGGATTGTTTTTCCATGTGTTCAGAGGCTGCTGCAGCCACAGTTCCTGGAGGCTTGGTTACTGCTTGAGATGGAGGCAGACCTTGCTAGCAATCACGTGGTGCTAGTTATTCAAGATTGCAGGATCTAAAGTTATGGAGTCATGGAGGCTTCGCCATGGTTGCAAAGGAAAGCCTTGGAGGCCAGGCAAAGTGCCTTAGGGTGAGAGTCCCTGTGGGCAGCCCCTGAGAGGGAGATCAAAGGAGAAAGTCAAAACAGCAATGGACACCTGCAAGATTAAGGAATGCCAGGACCATGGGACAACCACAGGGAAAGCTGCAGGAGGAGTGGACAGAGAAGCCAAGAGATAGCTCATGTGCACTGCAACCAGCAAAGTCACAGGGACAGAGCTGTACAAGACTTTTGGACAGAGCATGATTCCATGTGCTCCAGACGCTGGGCATGGAATTACAGGGCATGTTTGCCCAAATGGATTTTGGACTTGCTTTGGTCCCATCCCTTCTTTCTATGTCTCTGAGCGTTTTCTGAATGGGAATGTTAATTCTGTACCTTTATATATATTGGATGCGCAGATTCCTTTTGATTTTTATAGGATCTCACAGTGTGAGTTTTCCTTGAGTCTCAGAGAACACTCTGGACTTGGACTTTTGGGCAGTCTTGGGACTGTTGAGATGATGGGGATTCTTGAAAATGGACTAAATGTGTTTTGCATTATGAGACTATCATGAGCTTTTGGTGGCCACAGGCAGAATGTTGTGGTTTGGATGAAAGCGCATATGAGACAATCCAGGAAAGCTGAGATGAAATGATTGGGTTATCAGAGCCTTAACCCAATCTCTGATAGTGATTAACTGGCAATGGAGGCAGGTAGGGTGTGACTGGAGGAGGTGGGTCATTGGGGGTGTGCCTTTGGGTATATATTTTATATCTGGTGTGGAGTCTCTCTCTCTCTCTCTCTCTCTCTCTCTCTCTTTCCTAGAGCCATGCTTTAACCCACTTCCATCTTGCCATACTTTTCTGCCATGATATTCAGCTCACTTCAAGCCCCAAGGAAAGCAGTTAGCCTCTATGTACTAACACATCTGAAACTGTCAGTCCTCAATAAACATTCCTCCTAAAATTGCTCTTGTCAGCTTCTTGGGCCACAGCAATGAAAAAGCTGACTAAAACACACATTCTTCATATATCACTCATTTTTCAAACTCTAAATCCACACTCTCCTGGGACACTGGCCCCCAGCTGCCACCAAGCAATGGCTTCTCATTCTTTCAAACCATTTGTGGTCTTTACTTTTTTATTTGGTTTTACTCATCATTTATAAATGTTGATTAGAATTTGAGGATAAATGGGGTAAAATATGTCACCCAAAATTATTCATTGATGATTGGAAATATGAAAATTAATCAATCAACGGACTAGGATTTGATTTTCCTTTCTTGCATCATGACGAAGCTCTCATGAGGAGGTTATGTAGTGTGAGTTCTGGATCATTCGAGAGTGCTCAGACAATATGTCTGGAAGCAAGCATCATTTTCTTTCTTCATGTGACTCACTTTTACAGTGGAGTAACACATTCAGTTTCTCTTAATCCTCCTTACTCATGCATCTAGTTATGGGGAAATATAGTCTAGCTCTGCAAGGCCCCCCTCCCTCATATTCTTAAATAGTGACTTCATCAGTAATGAAAATGATATCTTTACCTCCATATACTTAACTCTCCTGCCTTTTAATTCTGAACTTCACTTTGGGGAAGTGGTTAATGTTATCAGCCTAGCTCAAAATGTAACATGTGTCTTTGTACTCTCAGTTACTGAAGAAATATTTGATCCATTGACTCCCTGAAATAATGATTTCCAGTCAAAGTAACAACAATTCTGATTTAGACTAAGTACTCAGCTGTTGAGAAAATGAGAAAAGCTATTTCATTAGGGTTCAAGCACCTGGCTATAAATACCCTTTTGAAATCTTAGTATAGTAATCCCAGTTATGAAACACATTTCATTAAAAAGCTTACCTCTTTTTCGTGGATCCATTTATAGTTTTGAAGGGAGTGGGATGAGAAGAGCAGTGTCATTAGCTTCTAACTCAGGATATTCTTTAGTTCTAAAGTGTCTTTAGACTATTTTATATAAAACCAAGGGAGAAGACCTAGTAGTTGGAAATGTAATTGATAGATGTGACATTTTTCATTATGATAATATTTTCCTCATGTACTTGAAAGGATTTTTTCCTGTTATTCTAGAAAACTATTTGTTTTATAAAAACCATAATAGAATTAAAATAAGAATATCTTCAGAAAGCTCTAAAAATATAGATAGCTAAATTGTTAAACATGATTCCTAGTTATTAGATTAAGGAGTGAAAATGACATACTTGATTTAAATTGTATGGACAATTTAGGCTGAGAACACAATTTTCTGGTATGAAATTTAACCAAATCTCTTTAAAATAGATCCAGAGGATCTTGAATGACACTTGTTCTGATTCTGTTTTACTTGAATATTCAATGAAAACATATTGAATGTGTAGTGAATTTGGTTGCTTTTTTTCTCATTTTTGTCTTATTGTGCAAACTTACTTTCACTATGAAATCCATATTAGAAAAAAAATCACTTATAATCACCCTAAAGAACTGCTTTCCTGGTTTGGTGTATGACTTAGCCCCTTAGGTGCCTTTGAACAAATTATTTAACCCTCAGAGACAATGAGTATACTGAAACAAGCAAGAATAAAATTAATTCCCACCTTGCTGAATTAGAGTAAATTTGGAAAAACTGTATAAAAAATTTATACTGAGCTGAACTCACCAAATCCACTTAAGAGCAAGGAAAGTCATAAATTTACAAAATAATTAGAGAAAATTTATGTAGAGAATTATTTGTTTTGATGTATATCTTGTCAGGACTTTTTAATGAGTGTAATTCCATACATTTTTATTTAATATACACACATGCATGCATACACACATTTTATAGCCTGTTTTCCCCATAACATTTTATTAGAAACATTGGCCATATTGTTCAAAGTCTTAATATCATCTTTATTTTCCTGTATTAGCTTCTCTAGGATTCTACTGCACTATGATTTGATATTGCTAAATGATGGTCACTTTCAGTTTTCCCTATCTAGGATGCTACAGATTTGTTTCACTTACCCTTTTGTTGGAAGCTGGGATCTGTGATCAGACTCATTGGATCTACTCTTTTTTATTTTCATTTTGTGGAACATATCCAAGAGTCAATACATGCATGGCGTGGTTCATGATCTCTGGGTCATAGCTGATGCCACGCAGGGAAGTAGAGCAGAAACAAACCTAGAATGATCAAATCCAGTCAAGATAAATAGCTGTCCCTTTCAGAGTAGCCAACCTTGTGAAAAAACCTTACCAGATAATTGGATGATTGAAACAATGTTACAATATTGGGGTTCATAACACTCTTTGTTATGTTAGTAACCAGATCAGCCTTGAAGAGAGATACCTCATACTGTTGGACCTATCAATGGTCTTTAGCTCTGATACCAACACTACTTGGGTCAGGTGTCCACTGTTATGAGACTAGAATGTCCAAAGGCGGAAATGGACTGAAACATTTAGTCAACTGATCAGACCACTGAATCTACCTGGTTTTTAGTGCCTCTATGATTGTGAATATGCTCTGGCAGTATTAATGTGTGATACTAAGATCTTTACTCTTTATGACCACTCAGGCCCATTCCCATGTGTCTCCTAGAGCTCCTCATTCTTTAATTGTTATTCATTTTTTTCAAACCCCTGACCAAGAAATCATGTCATTTTGCACCATGAATATATGTATATTATTGCCTAGGACAACTTCTCTTTCTAAACAATATACGAAATATTAGGTGAAGTGCCAAATGATTTTTCCACTGGGATAATTTCCATTTGGATAATTGATGATGATGATGATGATGATGATGATGATGATGTAGCTTCCAACAAGGGTAAGTGAAAAAAAATCTTCAGCATCCTAGATAGGGAAAACCAAAAGTGACCATCATTTAGCTATTTATCTTGACATGGTTTACAGGACCATTTGAGTGGCACTCTCTTTCATTGACAATCTATTAGATTAGTTTTGAGATTATATTTAGATTGACTGTTGAACTCATACTGAACTGAGTCATCTATAAATCAATCATGGCTTTTCTCTTCCTGTATCAGTTTTCATAAAGGAGATTACTCCAATATCTTCAAATTTTCTATATCCAATTTTATATCTTATCTACATTGATTCGTTGATTCAGCCCTCTTGGATTGTGCAATCATACAAATTATTGTCATGACTGATGTGTGTTGGCTATATTATGAAGACCATTTGGTCTAAGACCATTTTTCTTCTTTAACAGTATCTCTCTGGAGGATATCATTTTAAGATTTCTCTGTGAATTGATCCTAATTTTTTTGTCTTGCAAAAAGAAGAAGAAAGCACAGGTTTTGAGAAGCGTGTGTTCTTCACAAGGCAGGGGCCTCTGCATCATCTTTAAAAGCTGACAAAGTGATGGCCTCTAATGGGAGGTAGGGACCACTTTTGAAAATCAAGAGATTTCAGAAGAATCTAAGATATCAAAGCTTTTGACTCCTTTATCTTACTTATTCCCACCCAAAATTATGGAACCTCATTTCTTTTAACCTGAGCCCATATTTTTCACATAGTATAACTGACAGCATTGTCAAGTTCACTTTCTCTGGAGCTATGCTTTGATTATAACTAAGTTATAATCAAAGTTGATTTTTTTATCTTTTTTGGCCCCTGGCACCAGCAAGAGAGAACCTCATTTTATTCATCTAATGTATCATAGCTCAAGCAACCGACATTCTATTCCATTGTCCTCATAATTACTACATCTCCAGAACCTATCAAATGTGTGAGATAATGCACCTGCTGGTGCATTTCCTTTCATTGATTTTTCCATCCCGCTTTGCAATCAATGAATGTTTTAGAAATTTCGCTGCTATGCCAATTGCTTTCACCACTCCAATTACCACCCACGATGGAGCTCTTGTTGCCATGCAGCTGGTGATGATCTAGCTCCAAATTCTCTTTTTTAGACTCTGCTTCCTCACCCCCTTCTTGTAATAATTGTTTTTAGTTGGATTCTTTAGGATATAGTATCAAGAAGGAAATTTACATGCTGGAAGTGTATTCAGAAATGCTCAAAGGAACACTTACAAAAGAGTGAGAGAGTTGGTCAGAATAAGAATTTGCTTACCCACACATAGAAGATACATCTTAGATGGACCAAAAGGAAGCTCTAGAGATTATTGCCTTTTGGGGATAGAGCCATTCATCTGTTTACCCAAATGGATGCAAGCTGTGCGTGGGGAGGTGAATTGACTTTGGGTAAGATGCTTCCTTCAGTCAAGGGCATTTTCTAAAGAAGTACATAGCTGTGATCAGTCAGCAACCACTATTTCCAGAAGCTGGGGAACCAGCACTTTGGTTCATGTGTAGGATCCAGGTGGAATACTGCATCTACTAGAAGTGAAAAGGCAAATGGAGGGTAAAAACTGATACCTCACAAATTGAAGAATGATTTTATTCTGTGTTCACATACAATTGTTAGTTTGGATATAAAATGATAGCTTGGATGAATTAATTCCCCCTGAATTTTAAAGCCTTGCCTTGTATTCCAATTCCCAGAATAATGGGGAGCCCCTGAAATGACCCTAAGTGACCTCTTGGTATTTATCTTTGTATTCCTTTCCTGTTGAGTTGGTTCAGATCTAGTTATTCACTTCTAATGAATAGAATATAGTAAAAGCTGTGGGATGTCACTTCTAATACTAGCGAGAAATCTTGGCTTGTGTTTGAAACATCTCTTTCTCTCATAGAGAAACCAGCTGCCATATTTTGCCTTGTCTATAGAGAGGCACAATGGCAAAAAAATCGACAGCAAAGTCTGCCAACTACCAAGTGAGCTCAAAATCTTATCTTCCATTCAGTGATCCCTCAGATGGCTACACCTCCAGCAACAGCTTGAGTAAATCAGAAATACCCAGCTAAATCTCTCCCAAATTCCTGATCCATGCTATAAGAAATTCTATTTTAAGCTGCCAACTCTAGGTATATTTTGTTATATAGCAATAAATAGTACTATAGTTTGAATGTGTCCCCCCAAAAAAGCAAAAACAAAAACAAAAAGAGAAAAACATGTATTGTATACTAAATTCCCAAGGCAACAGTGTTAAGAGGTGGGAAGCTTTGAGAGATGATTGGCCTTGAGGATTCTGCCCTCATCAATGGATTAATGTTTGTTATAAAAATTTGGATGCCATGAGCTCTAGCTCTTCCTCTCTTGCCCTCCTTTGTCTACACTTACTCTCTTACCTTCTGCCTTGAGATGATACAGCCAAAACGCTCTAACCAATTGCAAGCACCTTGATATTAGACTCCCCAGCCTCCAGAACTGTGACAGATGCATTTCTTTTTTAAAAAATGAATTACTCAGTTTGCAGATACTTTTTAAAAGTAACACAATAAAGACTAAGACAGGTGATACAAAATACTTCCACTAGGATGTTCACTGTGATTTTGATTCTGAATCTTTTATATAAACCTACTTTCTTTTAATCATATTCAATTCTTTCTTTCTCTCTCTCTGAAATATTTAGGATTTTCTTTTTTGTTTGTGGGACTCTTACTTTTCCTAACAATAGAACTTAGCTAGATCTTTTTTATCTTTTGGGTTGAAAATTCTTAGGAATCTTTAATAACTGTATTGACTTGGGCAGTTTTCTTGTATTGATTCAGCCTTGACTATTTTCATTTCTTTTAAGAACTTCATAATTCTTACATTTTTAGATCACCAAGATCATTTTATAAAAATTATCTTCAAATTCCCACAAATATTCTTTGGTCATTTCTTCGGAGAGATCTTCTAAACTTTATTTTCAAATCTTTGCACTAAATTTTTTATTTCTGCTAGATTATTTCTAAGGGTTAATTTTTTCAAAGGTATTTTATAGAATCCTCTGTTATTTCATGAATACATCATCTCATCTCATGATAAAGAGGCTTTGTTTTATAAGTTCTTTTATCCCTTAGATATTTATTGTTTTGATTCCCTATTTTTTTTCATTTCTTGTTGTTTTCCTTTGCTCTTTTGTTCCAAGATAAAGTCTGGAAACTGCATCTTAGCTGCCAGCTCTGTGTGTGCCAAGTGGATTAAAAATTTTGGCAATGTTAAGATTTAGTAGGTAAATTTTCATGCATACCCTGATTTTCACATGATACTTTCACTTCCAGATATGCTTGATATTTCATTATGATATCCATGCAAGTGTTTTACCATCCAGGAAACTGCTGGAGCTTGGCAAGGTTAGTGCCTTAGCATTGATAGGTTGTGGGGCTCTTTGCCTGATGTGAACCTCTACCCCAGTTTTCTATTGCTGCACGACAACCCCACTTACCCCAAAAAACTTAGAGGTGCAGAACAACAACTATTTTATCACAAACACGATTTTTTTTGGTTAAGAATTAAGAAAGAGTAAAATTTGGATGATGCTTCTCCCTCCATGGCATTTGCAGCCTCCAATAGTGTGGCTAAATGACTGGAGTTTACTTGAACAACTAGGTGGTGACGCCTGGACCATCATATCTTAATATGTTTTCTGGGGACTGCTTAGGATGTCAGGAGGGTCACTCTGATGTGACCACAATGGAGAATGCCCGCCTGGGACTTCTTTATCACAGTGGTCTCAGGGGTGTTGAAATTCACCCACTACGAGATTGTGTGTCCCAGTTTTTAAGGCAGTAGCTGCCTAGCCTTTTTGACCCAGCATCAGAAGCCACTCTTGCAGAACTCTTTTGGTTGAAGCAACCGTATTTCCGTCAAATTCAAAGATAGGATACACAGACTTCTTGAAGAGAAGACTCACCAAAAATTTGTGGCCATACAAAAAACACACTAGATCTAATTGCACTTTTAACATTTTTCAGCTAATTCTATTTTTAGACCAAGCTTCATTCCGTTACTGAGATGTATAAAGACCTTTTGTGGTTTTCTGATGCAAATTGGAAAGTTTCTTTTATCCCTGGAAATAAGGATTCAGCCTTCCTTGATCTGCAATCAGTCAGTTATCACATACCACTTATTTTCCAGCCAAAACATCAATGTCTCCTATTTCATCCTCTTTGCCTTTGGGAGTTTGTATTCCTCTCCATATTTTAACAAAAGTCATCAGCATTTACTTTCATTAATTGAGGTTTAGTGAGAAAGTATAGCAAAACAGGTATTTTAATTTGCCACCTTAATTAAAAGTGTCCATTCTTTCTTTTACAAAATCCTAAATATTTACCTAAAAACATTTGCTAAAAAAGAACTGTATTCGATATTTGTCAAGGTCTGTGACATTTGCCATATAAACATTATTATATTTAATATTCTAATTTAACATCAATACTTGTTCAATATTTATAATTCTATGATTTTATAAGTGCTTACGATCCAAATCCTGTAGTTAACTGTGACAGGTAACAGAAATTTCATCAAAAAGAGGTTAATGTGAGCCATCAGCTAAGTTTTGTCATGATGAGGTCAGGACTTTGATAACCTTCTGGAGTGACTCAATTTATGCAATATCTGTATTCCAGAAAATAAATCTATATGTCTGCTTTTTTGTAAAGCAAAACACTCTCCAGAAGCCTTGAGGCACTTGTTAAACAAAGGACTCTTTGATGAATTATTTTGTAAAACAAAGAACTATTTGTTATAACTCTAATGGCACTCAGATTTACTAGTTATACATAAATTAGTATTTTTGGTATTTATTTTGAATATGTTGGTGTTAATATGTCACAAACTCTTCTCTAAAGATTCACTGTGAGAGGGTATATTAGAATGAATAAACAAAGAACAACACTGGAACTCCTCAATCAGATGGAATTTTAGCATACAAGGTGAGTTAGTGACAAAAGCCAAAAGACGTGAAGTGGGCAAGTTTTTAATGTTAGATTGTAGCCCCAACATAATAAGTCCCTTTGTATTGTAATCTCTTGATGTGAATCTCCATTTCCCCTCCTTCTTCAATCCTATCTTAGAGCAATATCTAGTCTGTAGCTACTGCCAGGCCCAGTGATCCCTTTGACTTTTAGCGGCCATTTATGGGAAGTACCAAGCATTTTCAGGGAACAGATGTTTGGGGCAGCATCTGTTAAAGTTACTTCACTAAAACTTGGGTCTCTCACTGTGCTTTCAACTTGGAAGTCTTAGATAGGATATTTCTATGGTGAAATTCAGAGGCATAGTGCTAAATCATGAAGAATATGCATAGCACAATAGAAGTGAGGATGTTAACCAACCATCTTACATTAGCATTTTACTAAGGGTTTACTATCACTGTGCAGGTCCTGGGCTAATCAACTTCCATAATTACCTAATTGATGATAAGGACTATGGCTATTCTTCAAATCAGGAAATTGAGGTACAAACCAGGGGCAATAACTTTTTCTCAGAGAAGAGAATATGTATCTGTCTGACTCTTCTACCCTGTCTGCTACTGTCTACTTCTCCCATGTTTACCAGACATGTCAAATACCAAAACTCATTCACGGCCTCTGTTGAAAGTACTGGAGGGAAACTTCTGACTTCCATTAGAAGTCCATTTAACACGGGGATTTAATAGGGGTAAACATGGAACCATGGGGAACCCAAGAGCAGAAGCCATGGAATGGCATCAGCCTTAGCTTGCTTTGTGAATACGCATTTGTTCCTGATTTTTTGATAATGACTCCCTCCTAATTGTAAGTCCATATTTGATGAATTAAAAAAAGAAAGTACTGAAACCCTGATTCAAATTACTAAATTATATTCTCCAGGGAATAAGCTTGAGATTCTCTGGTTGGCAATACTAACAAGGTTTTGGGCTTTTAAATTTTTGTCCAGGCCAGTTTGGGGAAATATTGTAATGTACCTTTATTGGCTCATTTGATTAGATAAGAAAAGATCATCAGCTAAAGAGATGGAGAATTTGTTGAGTCTTTGGCTATTTCTTCTAGTATCGTCAAAAGCCATCACAGAGTATTAGTCTTCTAATAAGCTGCTCACTGTGAGTGCATGGAACATATTCCACAGCATCTGCTAATACATACACAGCCAAACCAGTCTGGTCAGAAATTCCCCAGTGATAAAAGAGGTAGTTGAGTGACTTGATTTGATTCCATGTATCCAATGACACCTGCTGTATTTCTTTTTCTCTCAGAAAGTTTGTAACTGAGAAGACCTTAATTCTTTGGTTAACAGCTAGCACACATGAGTGACAATATTGCCTGCTTGTTTATTGGAAGGGTTTGTGCTTTATGAACTGGGGCCCTCCTCCTTTACTCCCTCGGAAGCTCTTCTCTATGACATCTGGTTCTGCAGTATTCTTACAGATGTTTTCCAGAGCTGTTAGTTGTGCATGGCTCCCATGCCACCCTGCCCTTCTCCTACTTTGGGATCTTCTTCCAGGCAATTTAGCTCTTCAATAACATGTTTCCATTTCTTTTTTTCCTATTAGACCTCTGTAAGTAGCTCCCTAGTGGGGCAAAGATACACTGGGAATCATTCATTCCCTTAGAAGAGGAACTTCAGATCTGTTTTGCGATGCTTCAGTTAGCTTCTGGCTGCCTTTGCAGGGAGATAGTATAACGTTCTCCAATATTTCCTCTATAAAAAAATCTTGTAGGGCACTCATCAGTGAGAAGTAGTTATGTGAAATCAAATAAATAATAGACTATGGAAACTGCAAAAGGGCACTTTTATTGATCTCTTTTTTTTTACTAGAAATGATTAATATCCTTTTTGATACACTTTCTTGAATATCAAAGAGAGACTTAAATTACTTATAGAATTTAACTTTCAGGCTATTATTTATAATCTTTGAAGAAAAATTTAAATCTAATGTATACCTTTCTGCTTTTATATTGAAAACATTGGATGCAATTTAAAAGTATTTAAAAACATTAAGTTACATCAAAAACATGTTTAAAATTGGGGAAAGTTTCTCAAAATCTATTGTTTTACAAAGTTAAAGCAAGGGGCTCAGATTTTCTTTAGGGGGCTCATTCAGAAGTGGTGGCAGCATGTTTAAAAATATGATCTTCCGTTTGACCAAGACTATAAAAGATAATCTTAAAGAAGCACTCATGAAACACAGGCGTTTTCCAACAGAAAAATAATCATCACCCTTGTTATCCCATGACGATTTGTCTTTTCCTTTTCAGCTGAGATGAGGACTTGATCTGTCCTTTCCTGTAAGTGCCATCTGTGTCCAAATGAGGCTGTTACTTTATCTCAAAGCAGACTTACAAGAATAAAATAATCCATCTTCATCATATTGCTATGCTTTAGACAGTTAATTTTCTAGAGTAATTTGTCATTGTAAGGAGCAGAAGATTTGTCTGAATTTGTGTCAAAGGTTATTGACTGAATTGCCACCTCGTCTTTTCAGTCAATCTATAAATATGGGCAAGCATGGGCAGAGGCTAATGGCCTTGTTGCTGAAGGGATGAGATTGCCCAAGCTCGGCAGCTGATAAGAGGTAGAAATATCTATTGTTTCACTCATTTCTTCTGGTAGCATTGACTTGGAGTTAATCTTGGAAACTTCACTTAATTGTCTTACTCCTTTTTATTTTGTGTAAAGCAGGCCTAAAAATGGCCACAGTCATATTCCAGTTCACTCAAAAGCAAATCAATGTATTGGAATTTTTATTGTGACTTTGGGAGAATTACCCTCTATTTTCTATAAAACAGGGTGAACTATTTTTATTTAAGTTCCATTTTTTTAGGGGAGCCTTCTGTTTTTTGGAAAAGCTGTCTCATTTTTACACTTATAGCAACTATCAAGATTTTTGTTTCTTAAGTCAAATTCTTGTTCCCTGTTTATATCCAAGGTCTGATATTTGGAATATATCTAGCAAGGATATGGTTGATTTTTATGTCTGCTGGTCTGTTAGTTTTTAAATTTAGTAACCAAATAATAAAAGTCAGGCTATGAGTTTTTATCAGGGAATGTCCATTTTCAGTTTCTACCAATGATAAGTATTTCCTACCTAAGTTTGGGGACAAAAGCAGCAAGAAAACTAGTTCTCTTGTGGTTAAATGTTAATAAAACATTTTGGCTTATTATCTGCCTACTTGAGTTATTGTAGAATATGCCAATTTAAAGCAATCTAGACATGACATATGTAGTTCTATTATTTTTGTTGATGTCAATTACTTTTGCCATATCATTATTATTTTTTCTTCCCATTATGTGGACCCTTTGAAGATGAATCTAGTAGTGGTAACAACAGCAACAACTGTCTTGGATAACTAACAGGTGTTGGAAAAATCATATCTACTGTCCAGCGCTCTGGGTGCCTTACATATAAATACCATTTCATTTTCTTGATAAGCCTAGAAAGTTGTAGTAGGCTGCATAATGGATCGTCAATGATGCTCACATCTTGCAATCCCTCTAACCAGTGAATATGTTACCTTGTATGGCAGAAGGGACTTTGCTAATGCAATTGAGGTTAAAACCTTAAAAATGCAGATTGTCCTAGGTTGCCCATGTGGGGATTTAGATGTGGAAGAGGAAAGCAGAATGAGTCTTCTGTGGAAGAAGAGCAACAGAGACTCAAGTGGAATTGCTGGAAGATGAAGGAAGAGGTCCAGGAACGAAGGAATTCAGCTACTTACAGAAGCTGACAATGGCCCTCAGCCAGCAGCCAGTGGCTGGCTAATTGAGGGCTCACTTCTACCCTGCAAGGAACTAAATAATGCCAGCAACTTGACATAGCAAGGACATTGATTCTATCAAGAGCTGCTAGAAAGAGATGTGATCCGATGATACCTTGATGTGATTTTAATCCAGGGTGACCCATTTTTGACCTCTGACCTGTAGGATTGTAAAACAATAAAGTTATGTTGTTTAAGCTGCTAAATTTGTGGTTATGTGTTATGATCACAGGAGAAAATGAATGGAGAGAAAATTAGTAATATCTCCCCTTTGTAGATGAGGAAACCGAGATAAAACTTGCTATGGTTTGAATGTGAGGTGTTCCCCCAAATCTCATATGTGACAATGCAGTAAGGCTGAGGTAAAAGGATTAGGTTATAAGAGCCTTAACCCAATCAGTGAGTTAATCCTGTTGGGGATTAACTGGCAAAGCAGGCAGGTAAGCTCTGACTGGAGAAGATGGGTCGTTGGAGAGGTGCCTTTGGGTAAGTATTTTGTGCCTGGAGTGGAGTCTCTCATTTTGCTCCCATGCCTTCCACCATGGTGTTCAGCCTCACCTCAAGCCTCAAGACGTGAAGCCAGCCTTCTATAGATAGAGACCTCTGAAATTGTGAGCCCCAAATAAAATTTTCCTCCTAAAATTGTTCTTGTTGGGTCTTTTGGTCACAGCAACAGAAAAGCTAACTAAAACAAGACTCCACTTAAAAAAGAAATTATCACAATTCTTAGGAGAGTGTCTGACAAAAGAAAAGTATTTAATTTATTTAAATGTTTAATAAGTGAGTAAATAGATATTTTTGTGTTTTCTCCCTAAAACAATATATTTTTTAATTCTTTCTTGAAATAGGTATTTTCTTAAGGGAAATATTTTCACTATTCAGTTTACTTATCTATTCTTCTTGCATCACTGCTCCTTTAAAGAATACCAGAAATGACCTCCAAAAAATGTATAATATATTTGGAGAGTAAATAGAAGGCCATGTGAGGTTGAATAAATGTATATATTAATTATCCAAGACAAAAATAGAAGCAGTATTTTAATATGGTGCCTGGATAATTGGAAAATAGGTAAATTGCTTTTTATTTCAACTAAGGTCAAATAAGTAATTCCTTTCTGTTTCTCATCCTGAATCATACTACACAGGGTTGTCCATGTGGGAATAGATCAGTTATGACCCTCTGCCAGCAATTTAGGCATTTGTCAGTTTTGATTGAAAAATTTGGAAACATGTTTAGAACTTTCATAAGTTTTCTTTTTCCATGGAATTTAATACTTCCATGTTCTTCACTGCTCCATAATTTTTCTTTTTTTTTAAGACAGAGGGACAGTGAGAGAGAGAGAGAGAGAAAGAGAGAGAGAGAGAGAATCAATTTTATTTAGCTTTTCATGTGGCTTTCTTTGCTATGACACTTTGTTGTGTACATGATGCTGGGGTTTAAACACACGTCCAGGCAGGCACCATAACCACTGAGCCACTGCTCCAGCCCTCTCTCCCATCATTAATTGCAGTCAGTCAGAAGGCCTGGAAGTCAGATCTAACTTCAAACATTCTCTAGAACTGCTACAAATCAATATTTCAGTTTCAGGGGTTCTAGAAGATGACAGTCCATCCCATAGAGAAGGACTCATGTAGACCTTCATTTGCTTAGGGCATTCAGCCTAGGTTATAACCAGCTTATTACAGATTTAGCACATAAATTAGGTGAAATTCTTCCTATTATGGTTTAGATATGAGATAGCCCTCAAAAGCTCTTGTGTGATACAATACAAGCACCTTCAGATTTGAAATGATCCAGTCATGAGAGCCATAATCTAATCAATGTGTGGATCAATTTGAATGAATTAGCAGGGTGTTATTTGTAGGCAGTTAGGATATGGCTGGAGGAGGTAGGTCACAGGGTGTGGTACTTTGAGGTATATATTTTGTCACTGGAGAATGGAGCTGCTTTTCCTTGCTTCTTGATTTCAATGTCCTGAGCTGTTTTCCTTTACCATACCCTTCCCCTCAATGTTCTGCCTCAACTTAAGCCCAGAACAACCAAGTTAGCACTCTATGGACTGAGGCCTCTAAAACTGTGAGCCCCAAATATATTTTGCCTCTTCTAAAATTGTGCTTGCTAGGTCTTTTGGTCACAGAGATGAAAAAGTTGACTAAAACATTTCTCAAGTTATTTTGAATAATATAGAAATAAAGTTTTGCTTTTTAACATACTATTAGGATGATTTCAGAAAAACTTGCAATCACTTTTCCTTAGATAATTTCTTAAAAGACAATTCAAATACCTGGAAGTAGACTTAGATCATGGAGTGGGTGTAAAATTTAATTAAACTGGAAGGAGAAAAGTGAACTATTCAGATGGGAGAAATGCTGTGATAGAAACAAATGGTAGGGGATTGCAAGGTGTTTTAGGGGATCTCAAACTGATTCAAATAGAATTAATTATCAATTGGTAAGAATTATAGGAAATAAGTCTGAAAAGTTATGTCAGAGCCATATTGAAGAGAGGGTAGAATGTTACATAAGATGATTAAACAAAATCTCAATTTGATTAGTTTGGTGAAAATCTTTTAAGATGTACAGTATTACCATGAGAGTATATTTCATAAGTTCAAAAGTGTTCCATGGTATTTGTACAAAACTATGAGTGGTGGTTTCATTCATAGCAAATTACTTTTATAGAAACAGTTCCATTCAAATGTTATAATAAAATCTATACATTTTTAAGTGAAAGTGAGAGAGAAGCATATTTCTCAATCCATTTTAAGACTTATGACTTCAGGGATCACACATCAATGAAAATTCATGTTGAATAGGTAATAATGGGTGAGAGACTAGGTATTCAGCAATAAATTGTGTTTTACATTTACAGATGTGGAAAGGCTCAATATCTCTGCTGAAATCTCTTGCTGCTTACTATTTTGGCTGAATACAGGGTTGAGATTACAGCCTCATGTTTGGGTTGACATTTCAGGTCCCAAAAGTTTAGCCCAGTGATAAAAAAAATCTAGATCCTGATGTCACACTGTGTCCAGTTGAATGAGATAAAATAAATTGGCTTTTTCTAAAACGCCTGCATTGAAAATTCAAACATGCCATGCATTGAAGAAAAACTTTTTTCCCCCATCAAAACAAGCCTAGCAATTTAAAAAATAAATCTTGGAGATAAATGTGAATTTCATGCTTCAGGGAAAAATCTAATAAATCTTTAACATTCTAATTCATGAGACAAACTTGCATATGGTATAGACACAGGGCTTAAGATAGCGTAGACACTGCAAGATAACACTGCATTTTAACTTCGTTGGAGATAGAAAACGCTCTTCGAGATATTTGTTCTGTTGTTTTTGAATCTAATAGAAAAAGGTAAAATGAAAGTCACATTCAAGATGTTTTAATAAAGAAACTCAAATGAATTCAAATGGATTGAGAGAGTTCAAATTCAGTGAAATTCTGTTATTTAACTGAAATACTAAAATGCTATAAAATTTTTTGTCTTGTTGACCAAGGGTGGCATGTTATAATGACTTTTAAATGTAGTTACTGTCATGAGGGCATGGTTCTAACTAGTTGGAAAGGCCTTCATGACACAGTATGAGTTATAAGCACAGAAGGCATCAGTCTCTCTAACAGGTTTAGTTTAGCCTCAGAATCTTGACATATTCTTCTTAGTGAGGAACTGTTTCATTTTATATTTTTAAATCAACAACCATGTAAGTGTAAACGAACATCCATAAGGAGGAAGACCATGGATTAGTGAGCCATGATGACCAAGGTGCTGGAAGAAGTTGTTGAACTCTTCTTTCAGAAAGGAACAAAAATTTGAGAGAAATCTGGAGGTGCTAGTCAGGGTAAGAAATGAGAAAAGTTGAAGGTAGGAAGAAGGAATGCCCTTTTGCCGCACAAGGAAGAAGACAGAATTGGAGACATGTCTTGAACTTTGATAACTGGAATAATTACAAGATTTTAAACTTAGCTGTTGCACTTTAAATTCCTACAATCTTTTATATCACTTTTAATAATAAAGATTTCAACATACACCTAAACTTTATATAATTGACTGTTCTAAAATAAATCAAATAAGTTCTGTATCTGGGTTAAAAAAAATCATTGCAAAGATATTTCAGAAATCATAACCAGAATTTATAAGAAAAATTCTGGCTTTTGCAAACTTAGGGAAATTTGGGTAGCTTGAGTTATCTTCTACATAGAAGATAACAGGGATGGAAATGATTTAAAGTAGTTCTCAAGAGGTAATGAAATCCCAGATGGTCCACAGTTTGTATACTTTTTAGGAAAGTTTTGTTTTGTTCTCTGTTTATTTGTTTTTCCTTTTTTTAGGCACTGGGGATTGAGCTCAGGTGTGCTTAACCACTCAGCCACATCCCCACCCCTTTTTATTTATTTATTTATTTTATTTTGAGACAGAGTATAGCTAAGTTACTTACATCCTGGCTAAGTTGCTGCAACTGGCTTTGAAATTGTAAACCTCCTAACTCAGCCTCTGGAGTCACTGAAAATACAAATGTGTGCTACTGGGTGTGGCAGGGAAGCTGTTTCCTTGAGGATTTCTGATGATCTCTGAGTGCCTTTGGAATTTTTAAATGAAAGCAATAAGTATACAATCTGGATAACCAAAGCAATAAGTAAATAAATAAAAATCATTTATTAAAAACATGCAGAATTGCTTACAAAGCTGCAGGATGGGAGCTGGAACAGTGGCTTAGCCATTTTGGTGCTTGCCTGTCATGTGTGAGGACGCTGGTTCAAACCCCAGCACCATGTACACAATGAAATGTTGGAGCAACGAAATTCACACAAAAAACTAAATAAAATTGATTCTCTCTCTCTCTCTCTCTCATTGTCCTTCTCTCTCTTAAAACAAAACAAAACAAAATAAAAAACTGCAGGATGAAGTAAACAATCAATGAAAGCATAGTAAGGATTGTTACTATCACCTGGTGTGGGTAGTCTGTTCTGGGATCTTCCTATCAGAAATCTTCAGTTTGGCTCATATATTATATTTTTCTAGATTTAAATCCTCCTCTTCAAAGAGAATAATTGAACTAATTTGGTATTGTACCACTGACAAAAGAGAAGGGTAGTTTTATCCTCTGGTTCTCCAGGACAACTTTTTTTTTAAAAATATGTTATATATTTGCTTCAATATTAAAAGTATACATACAATAAATGGTTAAAAATTGATTTGGTTAAATAGAGCCATAAATTGAAGCTCTAGGAAAGTTGGAAGATTACAATGTTTGTTGACCCACAACAAATCTCAGGACAACTTTTAATGGGGGAAATGTTGTTCTTCAAAAGAAGATTAAGGTTCTATTCTCAAAAGAAAATGGCTAAGTATGTTAGAGCCAAATACAACTAAAGTCTTACAAAGCTGCTTTGTCTAATTTTTATTTTGTTTTATATATCTTCATTTTAGTTTGACTTACTGTTAATTTATTTTGATAATGCTGTAGCCTTTCTTTCACTTATGTGTTGAAATAGTTGTGTAATAGCTTGAGCAATGCCTGTTTCCGCAGTTTGAGGAACATTATAATGGAAAATTAAGATGATATGAAAACTTTTACAGATTTAAATTTGGCAATTATTTCAATTTATTTTCATAATATTGTTGTATACATCTTTAGACAATTAACAGTTTTAGTTCCTCAGAATGTCCTTAATTTCATTGAAACTGTAAAAATTTAATTTAATGATTATATTAATTATTCCAAAATATACAGTAATATGCTGCTGTGCTTTGTATCTTGAATGTGTCTCAAAGGTCCATGAGTTGAAGGCTGATCCCTAGTTCATGGTGTTATTGGGAGGTGGTGGAACCTTTAGTTGGTGGGGCCTAGTGGGAGGAAGTTAGGTTATTGGGGGCATGCATATGAGAGGGTATTAGGATCCTGGCCCCTTCCTGCATCTGTCTTTCACTTCCCAGTTTCATTTTAGCTTCATAGACATGGGCAGCCTCCTCTGCCATTTACTCTTCACCATGATGTGCTACCTTACTACAGGCCCAAAAGCAATGGGGTCAGTCAACCATGGGCTGGAATTTCTGAAATGATGAGCCATAATAAACCTTTCCTCCTTATAATTAATTATCTCAGATATTTGATCATAGTGTATCAACACAGAAAATTTATAACAAGAAGTGGGACTCTATCTAAGATTATATGGAAAAGTCTTTTTAATTGGTAGAAGAAAGTTGGAAAAGTTTGAAAAATTAGGCTACAAAATGCCTAGATTGGTACAAGTAGAGTTTAACAGGTGATTCTGGTAAGGATTTGGAAGACCAGAATGCTGTTAGGAGTAGGGGCAGTAAAAGTTAGGATCTTGAAGTTTCATATGGGAAAGAGGACTCCATTGGAGATTGAAATGAAGACCATTCTTCTGTAACATCTCACCTTGCAGGAGGACAAGTTTAAAGGGTGTGGACTAGTTTATATGGAAGAAGAAATTTCAAGGCAGCATAATCTTCAGGCAGCAGCCTAATATTACTAGTGATTTTTAGCCAGATTCATAATAAGAATCAAGAGTAAAAAACAGAATGAAAGATTTGAAAATTTTGCAGCTTGATTAATAAAAAGTGTTGTGTTTAAAGATGCTGCCAAGCAGAGTATAGTTGATAATGAGCTAAAAGTATAAAAGTATAAACTCTTTTCAAGTACTTTGAGACTGGGACCTGGGGTTATCCCACTCACAAATGGCTGCCTGTTGAATTGATTTTCCATTATTAGTTTCTCTATGTTCAGTCATCAAGGGACTAGGAAGTCACTGCAGCTGAAGTTAAAGTGTCTCTTTACAGATTGCATAAAGAGAAAACCTTGGTATTGTCCACATGATGCTGGTTTTGCAGGCATGCAGAATGCAAGAGTTAAGGGGTCATGGAGGTTTCCAATAAGATTCCAAAGGAAAACCAGACAGTGTGTGACAAGTCTGAGTTCCTGCAAGTAGCCCCTGTCAGGTGTTATGAGGAGCTAAAATTGCAATGAAGACCTCAGGAAGTTCCAGACAGGAACATGGAATTCATACTGATGGAAACTACATGCAATGAGCAGAGCCAGTCTAAGAGAGTGGTCGTGTGGTCTGCAACAAGCAAGGCTCCTACTCTGGTGATCCGATTCTTCCATATTATTTTCCTGTTTCTCCCTTTTGAAAGGGAAATGTTTACCCTGAGTCATTGCATGGGGGAAGTTAGTAAACCTGTTCTTCTGATTTTTTTATAGGGGTTCACAGCTAATTTTGTCTTGAGTCTTAGTAGAAATTTGCATTTAGATTTTTTTTTTAAAGAGAGAGGGACAGAGAGAGAGACAGAGCAGGAGAGAAACAACTTTATTTAGTTTTTCACATGGCCTTAGTTGCTCCAACACTTAGTTCTGTACGTGGTCCTGGGTTTTGAACCCGGGTCCTCGTGCTTGCCAGGCAAGCGCAAAAACCGCTGAGACACCTCTCCAGACCCTGCATTTAGATTTTTAAGAAATACCAGAATGGTTAAGAATTTGGGGCCCTTGGAAATGGACTAAATGTACTCTTCACTATGAGACAGACATAAGATTTTGGGGAACAGTAGAGAAATGCTTTGATTCGCATCTTGAATTTCCTCCAAAGGCCCATGTATGGAAGAGTGGTTCCCAGCCTGTGGCACTATTGGGATGTGGTGGAACCATTAGCAGATGGGTCCTAGTGAAAAAGCTGGGTATTTGAAGGAATGCTCTTAAGAAGGATATTGAGACACTAGCCCCTCTTCTGTCACCCTCTACCTTCTGGCAGTCATGAGGTTAGTAGGGTCCTCAGCCATGCACTCACACAAGAATGTCTACCTTGTCACATGCCCCAGAGCAATGGACTCACCAACTATGGACTAAAACCTCCACAGTGTGAGCCAAATAAGCCTTTTCTCTCTTTAAGGTTCTTATCCCAACTATTTCAATACAGTGATAGAAAACAGACAACATACATTTTATTCTCACTCTAAATTTTATTTGTATATTCTATGTCCTTAATTATTTTGAATATATCTTGTTAGTATTTTTTTTCAAAGGAATAAAATTATATTTCTATGTTTTGCTGTTCTTATCTTCTAATTCATCTGTTTTCATTTGTTTTAGTCATTTTTCATGACTTGCTCTTTTTGTTTTTAACTGGTGCAATAGGCAGTGTTAAAATTGAAAGGGTTAGACACATGGGAGGAAGCAAGATGGTGTTCTGAAGACAAAAGGCTTTCCCTGCACCTCCGCAACTGATCAGGATTTCTCCAACTTCTCACCAGTATTTCCAGGTGCGTTTGGGGAGATTAGCATTGTGAACCACCAGTCCTAATCTTAGCAGTAGATTTGAGGAATAGAGACTTGGAAACGACCTGGGGCTTTGTTCTGATCTGTCTCGGCTGCCGCGGCTGCAGCAGCGGCACCAGCCACCCAGCTGGCCAGCATTTGCCTACACTCCCGCCTGCCCGAGTCACATCTGCAAAGAAAAACTCGCGCAGTTTAAAATCAGCGTTCTGGCAAGGACCCCTCCTGGACCTGCGTTCTGTTTTGCGACAGGATCAGTGACTGGAAATAGCGTCCAAACAAGCGCAGAGCGGCGGTTTGCGCGGAGGACTCAGGGCGGGATCGGCAAGGGCGAGGAGGCCGAGCAGGCGACCGTGCTTTGTCTGCTTGCTGGTTGCCGCACTCCCAGCCCACCCGATCGGGGCGGGACCTCTTTGGGACTGCAAAGCAAACTCTAGGTGCTCCATCAGGAAGCAACGGAGATCGAGGGTGGAGACGGGACCAGAAGGCTTGGCTGAAGCCCTGGGGAAGTTGTGGGAGCAGCGAGGGAAGAGGAGCATCCATTTTTAAAACCACACTCCCTGTCCTGACCTGCCTTTCCCGGGTCTGCAAAACAGGCTCATAAAAGTGTGCCTGGATCCAGCAGCTGAACACAGGCAATCTCAGCAGAAGGTGGGGTCCAGGGCCTGAATCCTCCTCTCATAAAAGATCTCGGACTAAGGAGTAACGGAGTTCAAGTCTCTGTCCTCCCACCATAGACAGGTCTTTCACAGGGCGGAAAAACTGACCCCCACCTCAGGGATCACAGAAGTCATGTCCAACAACTACCAGCAGATGGAGCTCTGATAACATATCTTCTGACTTTCAGATCCCCTGAATACATCTTCAAAAAAAAAAGTTAAAACTGGTCATATCCAGCCAGAAATAGAAGATCCATTCCCTGAAAGGACCAGAGACAATCATACTATCGATACTTCCAGGGTTTTCCTATGAAGTATAATTCTCCTCCCTTTTTTTTTTTTGGCCTTTATTTCGACTTCATTTTCTAGGTGTGTACCAAGGCGATATATGGTGGAGTTTACTGGTTCTCCAATATATAAAAACTCTAGCGGTTTTTTACTTTTCTGTAATGGTAACATTGTAGAAAGTTAACCCCTACCCCTCCTTTTTTTTTCTTTCTCTTTTTCCTTTTCTATCCTGTCTCTTTTCTTTTTTTTCTCAATTCTTAGAGGGATAATTAATAATAGTAGTTCTTCTTAGTTTGGTACCCTGTTTTAAAGGTTTCTTACTCTTTTCCTTTTTTTCCTATTTAGCATTTATCTGACTCAGTCTTACCCATCCATCCTAGCCCTGTTATCATTCTTGAGAAGAAGGACTCTAGTCAGTGCATAAAGTAACTGAAATATTTTATGCCTGAAGAGCATAATTCTCAGGGAACACTTCTTCCCTTAAATTTTAGCAATCTCAAAATCCTGCCAATAACCCTTTTACCCTTCCTATATTAGGCCACAGCTATCCTAGCTTCCCCTCGGATCTGTATCTTCTTTTCTATTTCTTTCTTTTCTGCTTTATTTCATAGTTAGTAAATCTTTTCTGTTCAATTTCCTTTTCTCTTCAAGTGTTTTCCCCTTAGCATAGTATTGTTCTTTCTACAGCAAATTCTTTAAATCCTCCACTTTCTCACTGTACATAATTGGTATACATAAACCCCTCTCTTAATTTTACCGGTATTACCCTCCCCTTCTGACACCAAATGAGTTAACTCAATTTCACCCCCCAATGTTAAGACTGTGTAAATATTACTGCGGTAATTGTTAATCTGAGTAACACGTATTTGTTCCTGAATTTCTGTCATAGGTAATAGTAATTTTCTAGTATCACCAAAATTATGGATTATTACTTACATTAGTTGCATAGGCCAAAATTGATAGTCCATTATAGTGGATGCTAAATAACTAATTCACTACTGTTTATTGTAAGCTTTGATTATACATACTGCTAATTTACTTCTAGCACATGAAGTGTTGGAATTCTTCAGGGGTAACAAACAGTTTAGAGTAAAAGGGGTTTTTTTGTGAAATCAACTCTCCTGACAAAACCCCATCTCAAAGAAGGGTTGGGATGGATCTCCCAACCCAACAGCTTAGTCCTTAAGGCAGAAGACAGGAAAAAGAACCACAAAACCTGTAGTGCTCCCACAAAAGGTTCACCTGGTAAATAAGAGAGAAGAATCTCTTCAGCATGAGAAATAAAACTCGAAGAGGTTCACCACAATCCCAAAACTCCCCTGATAGGGGGGCTATGGCCAGGGACTGGGATGAAAATCTAGAACAATATATCAATGAGCTGATAACAAAAAGGATCATCATCTTAAAGAAGAGATAATGAAGGGAATAATGGAGAAAATCCAAGATTTGAAAGACTCAATTTTTACAGTATTAGATTCTCTCAAAAAGAAAGTTACAGACCTCAAATCTGTAGTCAATGACATGAAAGGGATCATGCAAGAATTTAATAATAGATTAACTTCAGTAGAAAATAGAACCTCTGCCAATGAAGATAGAACCTCCAAAAATGAAGACAGGTTGACCAAGCTAGAGCTCACAGACATCAAAAAGGAAAAAAAAATCGAATGACCATGAACAGTATTTCAAGAATGTCTGGGATGTAATGAAGAGAAACAATCTGAGAATAATTGGAATACAGGAAGAAATTGAGACCCGCACCAATGGTATGAGAAATATTCTCAAAGAGATCCTGAAAGCAAACCTCCCTCAAAAAAAAGTGGAATGTGACATGCTCATCCAGGAAGCTTACAGGACAGCCAATAGGCCTAACCAAAAGAGAAACTCACCTAGACACATCATATTCAAAATGTACAACAGAGATACCAAATAAACTATATTAAAAGCAGCAAGGGAGAAATGCCAAATCACATTCAGAGGCAAGCCAATAAGAATTGTATGTGACTTCTCAACCCAGACATTGGAAGCAAGAAGGTCTTGGATAATATCTTTCAACATCTAAATGACCGCAACATGCAGCCTATAATTCTATACCCAGCAAAGCTCAGCTTCAAATTTGATGGAGAAATAAAAACTTTCCATGACAAAACAAAACTGGCAGAATTTGTCAACAGAAAACCTGCCCTACAAAGAATTCTCAAGGAAATACTCCAGACAGAAGAACAAGTACATGATACCCATAATCCACAAACTGAAGATTCATTGAAGGTATCACCTACCATGAACCAACCAAGGCCACCATGGAAACAACTAAGTAAGACTCAATGACTACAAAAGAACTGCACATTTCTATATTAACACTGAATGTAAATGGTCTAAATGCACCACTCAAAAGACACAGACGTACAGACTGGATCAAAAAACATAATCCAACCATATGCTGCTTACAAGAAACTCACCTAACAGGCAAAGACATCCACAGACTAAGGGTGAAAGGATGGAAAAAAATCTACCACGCCTATGGCCAAAGAAAACAAGCCGGTGTGCCTATACTTATATTCGACCAAGTAAATTTCAATCATAAATCAATCAAAAGAGATAAAGAAGGCCACTACTTAATACTAAAAGGAACCCTTCAACAGGAAGAAATAACCATAGTTAATATCTACTCTCCAAACAACAGTGCACCCAATTACGTGAACAAATTACTTCATGACATAAAACCTCTCCTGGATCATAACACAATAATACTGGGAGACTTCAACACTCCGCTGTCACCATTAGACAGATCATCAAAATAAAAAATCAATAAAGAAATAGTCAGCCTGAA